>DWNE01001789.1:0-20722 GCA_018249875.1 Cecropterus toxeus | reverse complement strand
TGGGGCAAACTAACGCATCACCTTGTCGAAATCGAACGCCACACCGAAAGACACAACGTGATAACGCCATTTGCCACGACCGTGTCGTCTCTTTCTCTTATAACTCCTCAAATATTCACTTTAAAAATGCCGCGTTTTTGTAGAAAATAAAATTCGACATCCCAGTTTTAAATATCAAATAATAAAAAAAACGTTTTTGATGAGTTGTCACGTTGTTCTTGTAAAGAGGCGATATGTTGGTTACAATAACAGCTGTTTGTTCTAGATTCAATTCCTGGCAAGACAAATAGGGTTTGTGTAGTCATCTTTGAACGATACAGGAATATCCAGGAATAACAGGAAATATCCTATTGTGAGACTACAAGTGTAGGAATAGTTTGCCCTTAAAAATAATTAATCAGGAACACATACCTAATAAACATAGTGTAGAAGGTAGCAACTTCGTAAACCCTCATTCTAGGCAGATTCAATAATTCCGCCACCTTATGCATAGCGGAGATGGGCAGCCAGCCACCATTCTGACGCTGGGCGAGGTCAAGTAAGGGAATCATTGCACCTCTTTTGTGCCCTTCAGGGTAAATTGCTAATAAAGCCTCCGCTCGCTGAAAAATAAAATATGGTACACGAGATTAAAATAAGTTTTTGAGCATGTTTTAATTTTTAACCTACTTTCAAAAAGGAGGAGGTTCTCAATTCGTCTATATTTTATTATAATTTACAGATACTTGACAAAAAAAAATCACATAATTTTACGAGTGGTATTTCTTCTGGTGCAGGAAAGCATTTATATATATGGCATTTTATTCTTTTAAAATTATCAAGAGATTAAATTTTGATTGGTACCAATATCTGTACTGTACAAATCACCTATCCTGTTTGTAGCAATAAAACTTAGATGACATTCATCCAAAAAATAAACCTTTTCTTGATTACTTGTAACCAATAACCAATAAAATTGTTTTGAATAGTTGCACTAATTAGCATAATATCTCATTAAATTATGTAAATACACGATATATTAAAACATAGGTATAGCGAGCTATCACTGATTATCCAAAAGTTCTGAATCCAAGTGTTCTGAATTCAAATTCTGCCACTGTAGAAGTGTAGAAAAGTTTGAAGTTCTATCAAAACAGGTGAATGTCAAACACCTTTTGATTTTCCGCCGTAAACTCGAAAGGAATGCTAGGGTTGTCCTCAGGGCTGTCTCGGTGCACGAAGAGACTGTCATGTTGAAGAGTAGACGAGGTCTGCAGCGCCCTGGAAGATGCTCGCCACTAAAAAATATCACAACATGTAAATATCGCAATGTTCGAACTGTCACATCAGAATTATGTAATTATATAATTAAATTAACTGAGCACTGTTTCGTGTCTTCTTGGTTTCTTTTAAACGTACCAGACCCTGAACTCCAGTCCTAAGGCTGGACAACATGATTGTTTAATATTATTTAGTTTTTGCGAAACCCTGTTCGCGAAAGAACAAAATCTTTATTTTTTTATGCAACTTAGTGTTGCCAATTGCCAAATAGAAATAGCTATAAATTAATAAAATGTTGCCCAACTAGCTGGATTTGTAAGTAGATTATTTAAAATGCTTTCTATTTTATTGATAACGGGACACGGTAAAATGAAATTACTGATTGTACATTCAAGATTACTTTAGTCGAGTGTCATTTGAATTACCAATCTACTAATTATTTTAACTTATATGTAGATATATATGTATATTGAAACAGAATTTCCTTGAACATTTTAATTTTTTTGCAACTTAACAGATACTAAACTATCTTAACGGTAATTAACTGGGATGACTTAAAATATTTCAAATACAATATAATTTGATTGGTGTAGCCGGCTACATCAATACTAAATTCTGTGGATTATACAATTATATTATTTTTATTTCTAACTCGTACAAAGAGTAAAAAATACAAAGATAAAGTATTTTTAATTTAAATCATTTGTACAAACTATAAATGTTATTGTCAATAGTCAATTAAATATTGGCAGGTCAAGAGTTTACTTCATTTTTATGAAAAAAAAAGATAAGAGCTAAGAGGCTTGTAATTGTTGTATTTTTGTCAAGCGTCATGGAATTTTTTGGCTTAACTTTATTCGGTCCTCAAAATTACATACGGGATATTATGAAAAAGGAATATGAAGAGCCAATGAAAAAAGAAGATGTGCAAGCTCTGATGGAATCTGTTTATAAATATTCTACTAGTCCAAAACAGGTTTATATTATATTTTTGATTGTTATCAACAAAACCATTTGCCATGTAAATTGATAATCAAGGAGGTGCTACTTTATTGTTGAATGAATGTCTTTGTATGACACTGAAGTCTTTAGATTTACATTGGTAGAATAGAATACTATGTATTCGTAATATAAAAAGTAACATATATTTTTTTATGATGCAATATGTTAAAGAAAGTCTTACGGTTTAATTTCATATATAATTATGAATTACAATTTATATAGATCCAGAGACCCGACATAGAGACCGTTCGATTGATAGATTGTTATATAGGCAGAGTTAATGGTTTTGCGTACGGATCAATGCAAAGATTTGTAAAAATGAAGCGCAAGGGAGTTATAAAACCCGTGGGACCTGCTGATATTTACAGAATGCCTCCTACAAGTTCCACCGAGGTTTGTAATGATCAATATACATTATGATATTATTTACATATTCCGCTCAAGTTATTCTTTGGTTTGTTAATAATTAATTTTAATTTTTCATTTTATAGTATGGCTGGTGGCAACATGATCCAGCTTTATTAGATGTAGATTGGAATAAAACGAAGCCACGTTACCCTCAACCTTCTTCACCTAACACATTGATTCTGGATAAAGTTCGGAAAAATAATAAATATGCTACCCTCTTTTAAAATGCAGATACTTTTAAAATCGAATTTATATGATTAACAAGTGCTTTATTTAAATTTAAACGTTTTTGGCATTATAAATTTAATGCATCGGCTTGGAATATTTTACAAAAAGTTCAAATAATCTATTGTGTCGTATAAGCTGTTAAGTTTTCTGTCAATGTCAGTTCGTAAGGCCTTTTCTTTTTGTGTTCTGACGTTGAACAGAAAGGAAGGCTATAGTGGCCGAAAATGTAAGTGACGAAATATCTTTTGATATCTTTAAAATCAGTGATTTAAACTAACTTTGTAAACCTTTGGGTTATTAGTAAGAACAGTATTAAGTATATTTCAACATATTTTACATGTTACCTTCTGATTTATGCCATCTAACATGAAGCGTGGACAGAACCATTGCGGCATATATTTTCATGGATTGTAATTGATTCCAGGTCGAAGGTATCGCGTGATACACTCTACGAGTGCGTAAATGCCGTGCTCCAATCTTCAAAGGACAAGAAACGTAATTTCCTTGAGACAGTGGAACTTCAAATCGGTCTGAAGAACTATGACCCACAGAAGGACAAGCGTTTCTCTGGCACCGTCAAGTATGTTTACCTGGAAAGAGCATTTTCGTGGACATAGGCTTGAAACTATTATTAAGAATGTAAAAGTGAGGTTATTTGCCCACAATGTCTAAATACGTCATGTGAATTTATATCATTGTAAAGCTCTGGTCTTCCCACTTATATAAGGAAGCCTGGAGTATACTCTACCACGCTATTCTGATACGCTGGAGAGTAGTATGGCTTCCCGAAACTGGTTTTAGGTGTTTGATAAAGTTTAATTGCCATGTTTAATGATAAACCACCACTATAACCTAAGTGCTGTAGTTATTCATTAGAACGTCTTAGTAAAGTCATGTTGTCCACTAAAATGAATCTGGACAGGGAGTTGGCGAAAGCTGACGGGACCCTACCCAGGGTCTTTAAATACCGGGTAGGTGGGCTTCGGCCCACCGACTTAACATAGCTTACATGATGGATTGTGGTAAGATTTGAGGATATGGTGTTAATTTTATTTAAAGTACTTATATCGAATAAGTCAATCAAGTTCCGTATTTAGAAATATTTGCATTGATTAGGTTCCTATTGTCATGGAGGCTATGCATTTTCACAGTTTGCGTTCAAGTATAAGTGCAGAAATGAATCTATCACAATAAAAGATTGATGTGTTATAATATTGAATTTTTATGTCACACCATCAGAGATTAGGAAATGTTGTTTATATTATATGTGTAGCTCTTCTAAAGATTTTGTTGGAGGTCACTGGTGTAAAGTTTTATATATGCACAGCAGTGTCTTTCAGTGTAGCTTCAACGCCCACTGTGGTCCAGTAGTGGGCCTTAAAAGACTGAGGAAATAATGAATGAATGTATGAATGAATAATAGCATAATTACTATGATGATTTAATAAAATTGCATGTATTATCTGACTTTGATGATTCAAACCTCTCTGATGCAATTAAAATACAAAAACTATAAATGTAAATATGCCAAAATTCTTAGTTATAAAATATTTCCAGGCTTAAGTACATCCCGAGGCCAAAGATGCAAGTGTGCGTTTTGGGTGACCAGCAGCACTGTGATGAGGCCAAGTCCCTGAGCGTACCCTGCATGGATGCTGAGGCCCTGAAGAAGTTGAATAAGAACAAGAAACTAGTCAAGAAACTGGCCAAGAAGTGAGTAAAGTATTATTATTAAACAATTTATTTGTTATAGCAAAATAGAAATGAATAATTAATAGCAATTAATGATGAATGGTGATGTTGTTATTGATGATGATGATGATTAAAAAAAAGTTCTATAAAGTGTGTGAAATCTACCAACTTATACTGCTAACCTTATGGGTTAAAATGGTAAGGCACTTAGGAATTTATGTCCAGCAAAGGGACTGTATTTTTACCAAAAGATAAGTAGTGAATAAGAAATGAAGTAAAAAAATAAGTACACCATATTAATATGTAATTTATCTATTTTCAAAACATTTATTGCATGCCCTTGCAATAGTCATTACATATCACGGGTAATGTATGAAGTTTTGGAATGATGTTACTCCCAATGTAATAAGTGATGTTTCATTAAATTTTAGCATACTACTAATACATACTCTAACATTTATAATTAACCGACTTCAAAAAGGAGGAGGTAATCAATTCAGCTAAATTTTTTTTAATGTATGTACACTGATTTCTCTGCCAATTGTGGACCAATATCGAAAATGTTTGTTTTATTTGGTAGGGTATTTTTGCCATTTGGCCCCATAGTCATATAAGTTATGAACTGATTATAGGATTCCGGGATAATGGAGGAAAACTTTCAAATACCCTCAGTTATGCACATATTTAGATTAATTTGAGGTGACTCAGTTTCTGCCAATCCGACTGGAATGTACCTAATCACTGATAACGAAGACCTATGCTATCGGTAAGGATTATTTTTTCTGATCAAATTTCATTTTTTTCCAGATTTGATGCTTTCCTTGCATCGGAGTCCCTCATCAAGCAAATCCCACGTCTGCTGGGTCCCGGTCTGAACAAGGCGGGCAAGTTCCCTGGTCTCCTCTCCCACCAGGAGTCCATGACCCAGAAGATCGATGAGGTTAAAGCTACCATCAAATTCCAGATGAAGAAGGTATATAAAATTTGTATGATTTTATGGTAGAAATCTAATGTGTAAGATGTTTTTTGAATCTCTTTCTGATTAATCCTAAGTTTTTTTTTAATAAACATACCTACTGTTAAAAGATAAGACATGATGTACACACATGTGTACAACACATGTATTATTAGTCTACAAAAACTAAAGTTGTTATCACAATATTGTTTGCATTGTAAGATCGTGTTCTTAACTGTAATCTTCTTTCAGGTACTTTGCCTCTCAGTAGCTGTTGGCCACGTAGACATGACCCCCGATGAGCTTGCACAGAATGTGCATCTCTCCATCAATTTCCTGGTGTCCTTGCTGAAGAAGCACTGGCAGAACGTCAGGTCTCTCCACATGAAGTCTACCATGGGCCCGCCTCAGAGGCTGTACTAAACAGTTTTAATATATTTTGACCACTGACAAATGTGTTTTTATTTTTATTATCCTTTAAAATTGTGTATTCTGTGACTGAAGTTACGCCATAAATGGTTCAGTTTGCGTTGTTTTTTCTCTTTTAATAAAGGCATGTAAGACTTGGGCGATAGTAATCAGCTGTAACTTCTGAACGAGAATCTGAAATTCTGAACACTTTCATTAGGAAGAGTGAACTCGTGAGGTTCGATCTAGTGCAGACAAGAGTAATGTTATCTTTACTTCTTAACAAGACTTCTCACTAATAATATAGTAGGTATTTTTTAAGTTATCAAAGGATACCGAAATAGATTTTTTTGAAGTCTGATGGTCTTGGTGATCGAAGTACACCAATTAGTTCCTTTTGATCACCCAGATAGCATGACCTAGGTAATTAAAGTGGGATCATCGTTACATTAGGATCGTACAGGATGTATGTTGCATAGAGGTAAAATGTCACGGTAGAATTCGAAATTATTCTAACGATATTTGAGGGAATCTAATGTAGACTTAGATAAAATATTGGAAAAAAAAATAAACATGGCAACAAAGTTTTTATTTTCTCTGGTTTTCTTCCCCTGCCTTAACACCCCTGCGTCTTAATACTCCTGCACCCACAAGAGGGCGTTATTATTCATTAATAAGAAAAGAAGAATATGGCCATTGTATCGGGTACTATATGATATGTCTGAATAATCGACAGTCACTAGGAAGAATAAAGATCCCTAACAATTCACTACAAAATAATTCGATACTGCATAGTGCATATATTATTTTTTATTTCGGCATAAGATTCGTTTCGCGCGAAAAACTTGTTTGAAATATTTCTGTAGTTTTATTCTAGATGGCGCTACAATTCAGTTTTGTAAGAATCCGAAGTAATATTAGAGAAAATAAAATTATAAAAAATTATACAAAATGACATCTATTTAACTACCTAGATGTCACAATATACTAGTACTATGTATGATGTACAATATACTAGTTATACTGATGGCTGCAACTTATTGCCTCTTAGTTAATATGTATGCATGCTGGGTTGCTGTGTGCCTATTGCCGCTGCTGGAGGCATTAGGTTGCAAATTGATATTATCATTATTTTCCACTAGAAATACTATACATTTATTATTTACGTTACTTCTTGAAACTTGCACAAAATTATGAACGGAGATAACTGTACCTACCTATTAGAGCTTAAAGCTTATCCATATTTTTTTTTGCTGTCTACCCATGTTAAAGGCCATTTATTTTAACTGGGATAACAATGAATAAAAATATGCTGAAAGCACAGTACCAACAACTATTATATTAAAGGCATAAATAATTTTAATTGAACCTTTAATTTACTCAAAACAAGTGTTTTGTTTAGTACACCTCGTTTATCACCTGGCACGGTTTTCAATTTTTAAACAGGCATTGTAACTATTTATGAAAGATTTAAGCCAAGATATAATATCTGTTAAAATCCTTTAATTTCAGTTCAATTCAAAATTAAGAACCGACATTCAAATTTCTATAATTCTTTAATAAACGATGATAAATTACGTAATAAGTTAGTCTTAGTCTTAGTCGTCGGGAATAGCAACTCGTCTATGATTGACATGACATAGAAATTCTGTTCTATATGAAATTGCATAGGTACGTATGTCCATGGACGATAGTGATCACTTTATCAGATAGACTGCACGCACGTTTGGTACTTTAATCTTATAAAAACAGCCTTCAATTTCTTTTATGCATTTTTAACAAAAACGGACGCGTTTGTCGCAGTTTGAAGTCATTCGATGTGTAAACTTAACTATGCCTTAACAACGGACCATAACACAGCCATCTTAATAAAACGCCATCGTTTGTTACGAGACGGTAACTTAGAGCCCATAAAAGGTATTTTTGCTTGCGCCAAACGCCTATGTCAGAAGTTGAAAACATTCTTCTGAGAATCAGACATGTTTCATTTGTTTCATGTAGCTAGGTACTGTTTATATTTTAGAGCAAAAAGGCTAACGTTAGAATATCAACTGTAGGTTTTCAACATATAACTGTACTGTTTATGTTTAAACCAAAAGCACTAAAGTTCAATGAAAAATCTTCACTGTAGGTTTTCAACATATAAGTTATGAAATGAAAAAATAACAATAAAAAGGGTTCATGCTTATCTTTTTTCTTGTCCAATTATTAAAGGCATAAATGTACATTTTTTATACTTTTCCAACGGAATGCATCAATTTATAATTATTAGATAGGAGTACATTCTGTAGTATTCTTTTTTATTATATTTGTATTTTTCATATAAGTATATATGAATAGTTTAATGTATGATTAAACTATACATATATATTAAAATTGTAAACGAGCCAACGGTGTCGTACCCCTGGCAACCCCTATACCTATGGTTTGGCACAGAAAAAGTATAACGCGAGCAAAATGGATAGACAGTAGGATCGGCAAAACGACAACGGTTGTTATGGAGACCGCCGCTCGGTTCACTGCTAACTTACGTGGGTAGCGTGGCTTCAGGGGCTTTAGGCCTTTAGGTATTCTACCATCAACTTTTTATTGTCTCACTTGTAACCATAGATCTTAGAATGAAAAGGGTTTCGGTCATACTCCACGTCCGAAGTAGATTTCACACTTCGTTGAGAACTTTGTAGGGTTCCGTAGCCAAATGGTAAAAATCGGAACCCTTACAGATTCGTCATGTCTGTCTGTCCGTCCGTCTGTCCGTATGTCACAGCCATTTTATTCGGAAACTAATAATACTATAGAGTTGAAACTTGGAAGTTAAGTGTATTCTGTAAACCGCTTTCCGAATTTTGTACAAACATAAAAAATGTATTAAATTTAAGGGGGGCTCCCCATACATGGAACTGAAACTCAATTTTTTTCCATCATACATACACGTGTGGGGTATCTATAGAAAGGTCTTAAAAAATGACATTGAGGTTTCAAGAAACATTTTTTTTCAAAGTCGATTGTTTGAGAGATAATCCCTTTCAAAGTGGTAAAATGAGTGTCCCCGATGAGTGTCTCCAGATTTACTTTTTTACTAGCCGAAGTACCTACGCTTTGCTACATAAAACGAGTCGCCATCTTTAAATAGTGTAAAACATCGAAACCAAAAATAGCCTACAAGTGACCAGGTAAAAAAGCTACGCAAAATTTCATAAAAATCAGACCGGTAGTTTTTGCACTGAATAACAGCACTTACACACCATCTCATTTTTATATATTAGTATAAACATAGATAGATAGATATACATAGATGTAGATAAGATTTGAAGTAAGAAATAAGTTTGCAGTTCACCTGATGGAAAGTGGTCACTGCCGCCCATGGACTATTTTAAGCAATTTCATATATTCTTTCTGTTCTATCTACAGTCAATCACAGGTTGAATTCACACTCTAGAGGACGAAAAACTCGCCTAGTATGAAAGTGAGTCGTTCTTCCACCAAATTGCGAAAACTGCTTCACGCTAAAAATAAGTTAGGTGGTCGAACTTTTCCGATAGAACCATACTCGTTCGTTTTCCTTAAATACTTCTATAATGAAGAAAAAAAATCTTCTAAAGTTTCCTTCAGAGAACGGTTAGGGATACAACTTTCTTTACCTTGTCTCTCGTCGTTAAAACAAGTGACGAACAAATTTATTGCGCATATTTTGAAAATCCAGGGCGTCAATTCTAGGTATTTGAACTAGCAACTAATTTTCAGAAACACTAGGCTTTTGCGTTTTTAGAGCACACTTGTATGCCAAAATTCTAAATATAGTCCAGAGTATCCTTTTTTATTGAGAATGCAATATAAACGAGAGGCATTTATTATCCTTTTCTATTTCTCTCTATAGCTTTGTAATAATGATGATGTTGTGTTGTATATTACTCCTGCTGTTATTTAACATGCCTTTCAGAATACATATGTACAGTAGATAGGTTCAGTATTTACGTTGTCACTGCAATAAAAACTCCACACTACTATAACATCAATACTATTACTACAACTACAATGACATAATCGCCAACGAACTGTGAAAAGTTTTTGCATCAAGCACTTCAGCGTTGCATTATTCCTGCACTTGTATCCCATGGAGACAGGTACAAGTCGTAATTATAGCATGACGATGACTCCCCATTGTCATTGGGCATGGCTAAACTTGCTGCTAACTAAAAACCGAAGCACCAATCGCTAAGCGAGCGATTCGTCACGGCGTTCGGCAAATGGCCGCCTCATTCGTTTAGAAATTAGATAACGGCACGATCGGTGGCACCATTGATAAGGAATTAGATTCTGAACGAAGTAGGCGCCAGCTTGACTCCACAATGAAACTGAAATTGGGTTTTTAGAAAGCCATATTGTTGCTGCGACACGGACTCGATGACTGATAACAAATTAGTTGGAAATGAAAATGCAATTTTGATTCACTGCAGTACCTTCATATGACTAAACGTACATATATACAGTATATTTGAATAGCCTGATTCTGTTATACCTTATAATTATGATAAGATTAGGATTTCCATCTTAGAATAAACAGGCACTTTTTTATAATATAGGGGAATGAAACTGCAGCAAACGAGCATGAAATGATGTTAAGTGGCTACTGCCATCCGAGGACATCTGTAATCATACCCATATAAGATTCAAGTCTTACTTAGATTGGCCTAGGATCCACCTTAGAGGACTAATTTGGAACGTCTCGGATAATACTGCTGTTATCAGGCTTTAATAAGTATAAGTATAATGGAATATGGAACATGTGCAGCAGTGGTGCCAGTAGAGTCAAACCACAAACGGTCCAACCACCTCCAAAAATACCTACTGGTATATCTGTAGTATACTGGTATGTCGGTATATCTGTAAAGAGCAGTGATAGCCTAATGGTTGAAACTTGGCCTCTCAATCGAGGATCCGGGATTCGAATCCCAGGCACTCACCACTGATTTTTCTATAATTATGTGCGTATTAGAATTTAATTATCACTGCTTTACGGTGAACGAAAACATCGTGAGGAAACTTGCACATCTGAGAGTTCTCGTAAAAAAATAGAATTCTCAAAGGTGTGTGAAGTCTACCAATTCGCACCTGGCCAGCGCGGTGGACTATAGCCTAAAACTCTCTCACTCTGAGAGAAGACCCGTGAAACATAAATACTTCTGTTTATCAATCACTATAAGTATGTCTGGATGTATAATTCTCAATTATAACCAATAGGTATGGTGATGGTAACCTAATGATCATGACATTACAACATGAAACATTAAAGGTAATAGTAGCAGTAAGACACAGCCGGGGAGGTACTACCTTCATATCTATTTCTAGGGTTGGATTGATTGATTGCATTGGGTTCGATTAAAAGATTAGATATATTAAATAGTTGCCGGCTAACTTATTTATGCGACCATTTTAGTACTCAGAAGTGGCAACGCATCTGTATTCATATAGGTAGACCACTGTTCTATATTAAATTTGTTACAGGGCTCTATTTGCTGGACTTGTTGGACTGCACGCCTGTTTGCTACTTCTATCCTATAATAAAATAAGATGAATATGAAAACAGTGAACAGAGGCGACCATGGTGCCAACTTGCGCGACTAATAGAGGTTCTATTTCTATTTTGTTGGTAGTTTTTGTTTCGAGACTGCAACCGCTGCAACTTCACACTGTAACTTAACCGCTGCAACTTTATACTGTAACTTTTGTGTGACGAACCTTAAAATTTCACTCTCATCATTTTTTCCTAACGCGCCTAGAGAATTATAATTTCAAAAACTTATGTTGACTACACGAAAATTGACAATTAGTCACAGTATTCACTATACTCGTATCTTTCGCCTTTCTTTTTTGGCTTCTAAGTGAGCTTGAGATTTAATTGGACTACGTTAGTGTCACCTCTGAAGTAGGCTTACAGTGAATACAATGCAGCTTGCATTTTCAAGAAAGAACCTCGTTTTGAGGCAAAACAAAGTCTTGCAAAATATTTTGTCTCGCTAACATCTTTTGTTATTACACTTAAGGAAATTATGAGAATTATTTTAAGGGTGGTAAAACTTGTTACGAGTAACCACGGCGGTAAGACTGTCACCAATTTTGGACCGCTTACAGTGGTGAAACGTTATGCTACCGTGCCGCGGGCCGCTTAAGGATATCTAAGTAAAGTTAAAAAAAAAAAACGCTCTGTGTCTCTCTCTTGAGCGTCAAGGGGACAGAGGGGGGTAGCTTTCCCCTAGCTTCAGTTTGGATTATTATACACCTTTGAAGCCAGAAGATACTTGGTACTTGAAGATACTTGTATAATATATAAGGTAGTCTATCACTATGTTACATTACCATAAACAGCAACGTATCTATGGATCTCTATTACCATAGAGTAAGGTAGAACTCTTTGTGCTTCGATTCCGGAGGCACCACCGCCACACCTATTTCTGGTTAATAACAATGTTAAGCGTTGCTGTTCTGGTGTGAAGGGTGTGGTAACGACGTCATCTGAGGCATTCCAACTTAGTCCTCGGGGGCAGCAACGCATCTGTGGCTAACCGCAGGTAAGATTGATCTTATCTTTTTTTTGTAATGAGGGGAAACCTTTAAAAGGCACCCGACGCTGTGGGAGCAACGCCGGGTTATGTGGGATTCCTACGCACTAAAACCCCCCGTCGGTCGTCCTCAGCGCTGTGTGGAAGACTCCGAGATCTCCAATGGAACACAACAGGATTCCTTCGAGCGCGATGCCCGTTTTGGGCTCTTACTGGTGAGCATTTACGCCCACCGTGCCTTCAGATGTTACGACGGCAAGCGACCACACATGTTGCCGTCCTTCCCAGGGTCCCTTGAATGGAAGGTTCGAGCTCCCTCTCTTCCCGCCCGCATCCTCGGAATTTGCCCCCTTTAGTCTGGTCCCAGAACTACAGGGACAAAGATTGATCTTATGTGGGCTTGATTACACATTTCCATAGGCGGCAGTGCCTACTTACCATTAGGTGGACTTCATTCTCGTTTGCTGGAAGTAAGTTGTACTACTACTATTATGGAAGCATTACTATAGAAAAAAAAAACATCTCAGGAAGGCCTCTTATCTTGATTTGATGAGAGAAGAGACTTGAAAAGAAGAGGGTTGATAAGTGTCTTCATAACAAACAGCAAGCCAGTTCCTCACATATGTGTATGATACGTAAAAAAATGCCAAAGGTCTTACTGGACCTCACTCGAAGTTGACGCAATCATAGGGTCACAATGACCTTTAACTTTTTATGAGCTTTAGAATTATGCTAACCATTTGACCTACAGACGTTCCGAGAACAAGGTATTCTCGTATTTTGCGCTGCAATAAAATTAAATCTCCCAGAATATTATAAACTTGCATACTTAAGATTTCTTCGATCACAGATTAGGTACTCAGCAGGTAAACAGCGTGTTTTGTAATAGCATTATTTAAATACCTTGATGCTTGTTATATAATCTTTACAAATAAATAATAATTGATGTATCTTTTAAAAGTATATTTATGTTTAGTTTATTTTATGATGCTAAAATATAATCGTGAATGTTGTCTTATTTACCTTATTTACGACCCGCGTGGCAGAGCGGTCATCATATCGGTCTGACGCGCAGTGGGTCCCGGGTTCGATTCAGGCCAGACAGTAATATGAATGATGAATTTAAATTTCTGTTCTGGGTCTGGGTGTTTGTGCATTCGTCTGTGTGTGTCCATGGCACCCACGACAAATCCGAGTGTGGGGCTATGAGTGTAGAAAGCGTCTTTTTTTATTCGACTGCGGCAGGAGGAAGATAATGTTTTTCGTATGTACGTATTAATAGTTATTAGGTATATATGTATATATGTATGTTTGTTAGTGTATGAATTTTAGGTCGCTGGTAGTCCAAATCCGAATTTAAATTCTTGCGCCCCAGTTGCGATAATGCAGGTTAATATATATATATAAATACCTCCTTCTTGAGTGCAGAGGATTAGGCGACCGGTCAGCCTTTTGCACTTCCACTTCCAGGTCCCGTGATCACCACACAAAAATAATAATAATAATACCCATTCGTGCCGAAAACCGAGTAATGAATGAACGTATGTGAAAACAGTCGTGACAGAACGTCAATATTTTGAATTTATACTCTTTTATTTAATTCAGTATTTCGGCCAGTCATAAATACTGAACAGTTAGTATGTAAGTTCATTTCATTGGAACATGCAACACCTCAAACGGCTTGATGGATTGTGACATATAACATATCATTAGAATCGTCTCAGTTTGAAAAGTGACATAGGCTAAATATAACAAAAATGGCACTTGCAAATCGGGGAAAGTGGTGGGGAGTGACGATTTTTTTTTATTATTACGGCAATATGGGTATTCGATAAGGATAGTAAACAGACCATTCTAAAAATAAATTATGAACAAGAAACAATCATTTTAAGCAATCAGATATTAAACAATTTTACTTTTTTAAGTTAACTAAGAAATTTACCTATTTCTAAGCTTAACTTAGCTTAGAATTAGGTGTCAATCAATATATTGTAAAGGGGGAGGAGGGTTAGGGTCTAGACTTAGGCTGGGTGATATTATTATGCGTATTAGACACACAGATACCTATCTTTCTGTGTATTAACGACGCCGTCTTATTTTGAGGCTGTAAGAATTTATTTAATGACCATGGACGGTAGTTATCGCTTAATCAGGTGGATTACCTACTTCACTACTTTTCTAGTATATAAAATACGAAAAAAAAACAAGATTTAATTTGAGTGATGAGCGTACCGTTTAATGAGAGCAATGTAATTTATTTGATGACTAACGTTATTGTGGACATTGTGGTTAAATCTGACTTGTTACAGCTAAGCTTTAAACTTAAATGGTAACTAGGTTAATTTAACTTGTGATGTTCATGTTTTAGACCGTATAAAGACGGGGGAGGGGATATGGCATGGACAGGGCATAGGGGAGAAACGAAATAAATCGAAAAGTAGGAACATTTTTGTTTTTTGAAGTAATTCCTTTAGAATTGTTGTGATTTGAAATTCGATGAAACAAAAATGCGTCACGATAAAGAAACAAAGAATCAAAAACTATACTGTTTAGGTAATTATAAATATTGTTTCATAAGAGAAGAAACAACCACATGTACGGTATTAAGTCGACGAGAAAATGAGATTAGAATACAATACGCAGTATTTTATATTATTCTATTATTTATCAATTACTATTATTATTGCATTGTTATTCTATTGTAGGCTACGTTTCAGAAGTTTCTCTTCTGCCGAATGTGCATTACACATAGCCATTTTGTATGTTTATTTCGGACTCTCTTCCATAGTTGAGAAAAAATCAGACAATCAGCCTTTATCACCGATTGCCAACTTATTACAGAACAGGTGATCTATTTGAAGGCGATTACAGATGCGTCACTACTCCCGAGGACTACGATTTCGCTTCAAATATAAGGGAGCCGGCAAACACACCATTCCACTGTAACGTAAGAACTGCTTCATGCTAGAAATAGGTGCGGCGTTGGTACCTTCCCGGTCGAACTACACTGGTTCTACCACCTGGTAAACAAGAATAGACGCAGCAGTTACTAGCTTCCGTAAATGACGAAGGTTTATACCACGTTTTAACGCAGCTATCCATGGGCTGTATTGACCATGAACTCTATGGAACTATACCATATTTGCAAGGATAGAATGAGACAGGTTCTATCGGGTTTCTACCGTCGTACTTATTTTAGCGGGAACAGTTCTTGTGTTTTGGTGAAAATATGTGGTTGTCGGCTCACTTGCCAGCTCACATATATGAAGCGACCATCTTAGTCCTTGGGAGAACGCATCGGTGATTCACTTCAGGTAAAATTCATGTTCTTATGAAGTTGCTTAGAGATGTCCATGGACAGCAGTGACCAATTACCATCAGATGGACTGAATTCCGTTACCTACTTCAATGTTATAAAAATATGATTTTTTTCGTTTAATATTTTTATTAATATAAAATATCCCAACCGAACCACGACCAAAAATATGTTTTCACAAGCGAACCGATATTTCACAAATTAGTCATTAACAGACCAAATTTTCGAAAGTCGTGTGCTTCCTAATTACTAATGTGTACGCCGCCTTAAATTGGGCGAAGTTCAACGCACTATAAAACAAGATTACCCAGCATCCGAAGATTTGGAGCGAGTTTCTATCGAAAATCACGTACTCACTTCACACGCGATAACCACATTTGGACAGATGGGTTATTAGTTATGTGGTCCGAAATGACTGGTCCGCTACCGTGGGGGATAATTGATTATTATTGCATGCTTTGTTAAGTGGAGTTGGATTGGAACGTAAGTGTAGGCCTTATGTGGTCATGTGTTTTTTAGGTCGGGTGTACGCGAAAACTTGAGCGTTGTTCTGAAATATGTTTTCCGTGTCCGTGAAATTTAAAGAAGCTGCAATAGGTATATTTTTCACGTTTTCGTGATATATCAGACATGATAAAAAATGTTTTTTTTTTTATCATTTTTATTTATAGAATGAAGTAGCAAACGAGTATGCAGTACAACTGATAGTAAGAGGCTACTGCCATCTATGGACATCTGTAAGCAACTTCATATAGAACAGGGGTTTTATCTGAAGTCGATCATAATTTCGTTGTTACTACGAAGGACTAAGATGGTTGTCGTATGTGAGCCGGCAACCACATCCTTCCACCGAAACGCAAGAACTGCTTCACGCTAGAAATAGGTGTGGCGGTATTACTTCCTCGGTCGAACTACATTGGTTCTACCTGATTTGGTATACGTAGTTCCTAATAATACGACATCATTTAAAAAGTAAATGTAGTGAAAATATTACAGAGACGTTGAATATAACCCGAATAAAAAGCATTTATTTATGAAAATATCTAAAATAAGTATGTAAGACTGTTGATGGGAAAATTCTAACAAAAAAGCAGTAAGTTCGAAATGATGGTCAAGTAAAATAAATAATTATTGTGCCTGTAAAATAATTGAAGTACCTCAAAATTCTAAAGTAATACTTACAAGGTACTTTAAATAGTACCTACCTAAAATTAGTGTCAAATAGATAATTGATATAAAATAATTAAAAAAAAAAACAAAAAATTTCCTTCACTTTTTTTAGAGAGGAAAACTAAATAGTAGTAAGAACATCTTCCAACTGCGTTTTAGCATTTATGGCAGAATACTCAAGATAGCAACAGACCAAAATAACACAAAGCAAAAACTAAGCAAACAATAGCAACTGTTTACTCAGACGGTTCAATTAAAAAAATTCAATCTCAGTTTGAACTTTCAACGGTTCGCGATTGACGATTTAATTGCTCACGTATCTTGTCGAGATCTTTTTGCCGCGTCCGGGATTCGAACCCGGACAATGGCGATCGCGAGTGCGCTAACGGTCGCCACGAATCAGATTGTCATTACACGGTGGTTTTGTTGCGGGCATACCTGAGCGCAAAAAGTTCAGTTGCGACCGGCGAGCGGCGCGACTTTGGATTGGTTGTTGATAACATTTAATAATTTCGTTTCTTTTTTATGCTTTTATAAGGCAACATGGCACGGACGCAGTGGCGTAGCGAGGGGGAGGGGAGGGGCGGTCCACCCCGGGCGGCATATTTTAAGGGGTGCCAAAAACAGATTTTGGAGGCGGCAAAAACAGATTTGGCAACGTTGTTTTGTCATCAAGTTAGATATGGTTGTGTTTGTTGGTCGTCAAGTTAGAAATTGCCGTTTTTTTTTGGTCGTCAAAATTTGTATAATGTGTGGCGAGGTTAACTTCCGCCCCGGGCTGCGTAAGCCCACGCTACGCCACTGCACCGACGTAGCTATAGCTCTGACAAGGGAGAGTGGGGTGCCCAAAGAAGAAAACAGTACCCAACAAAAGGAAAAAACAATAGAAAATACAATTTTAAAACAATACGAAAGGCGGTTTTATCGCGAATCGGCGATTTCTTCCAGACAACCTTACGGTGTGGAGACAAAGTAGGGATCAAAAACAAATATAGGTGGAGGGCAAATAATAGTTTAAAGATATCTTTGTATAAAGATGTTTAAAGGTATTTAATTTATCATTTCCAAATTAAACATTGCCTGGAACAATAACACGAAAGTATAGACGCGGGTATTCTATATAACTCTCTATATCTATATAATATATAACTTAGGTTAATCTAAATAGGTGCCTTTAAATAAAAAGTTATGTGCAATGTATGTATTGCAATATTTATTCAAAAGCAATAAAGCTACAACTTTAAAGTTATAAATTTAGTCTTTTACTTCTTATTGCTAGCTGAACTCGCCCTAGGGACATGCTCCACAGCAACTATCGTAATACGTAATACTAAAGTAATTAAAAACCGCACATCGAGATTATCCGTTAATATTTAAATGGAACAATTCCTCAAAATATTAATAAAAAATCTTATATAATTCATAACGCTCCACGTATATCACGTATACCACGTAATCACAACATATAAAAACTTTTTATTGTTTAGTTTTTAAACACTACATTTATTTATACGAATTATAAAAAACAACCAATATAAACAGACCGCATTATACGAAGGCGCCACGCGAGCGACAAGTGTTAAACTGGAGCCGAGGAGCTACAAAACGACAACCAAAGAAATAGAGTAAAAAGACATCGGCTATTATTGGCGAGAGGTCTAACACTTTCTAACTCTGCGGTGAGCCAGCCACTCGGAAACGGGAAGGAATTTGTTTGTACCGATTTAAAGGATCTCATTTTCTAGTGTCCTGTTTATGTATGTGGAAATAGTCTTAGGTCTATTCTATTTGTCCGCACAGATAAAAATATGTTTTTTTATTCGGTACATTAAAAAACATATGTACAACATACCGAGAAATATTTCTCGTTTTATTCATATAATAATTGCTGTTATTTAAATAAAACGACAAATATTTCTCAATTTGTTTTTAACCGACTTCAAAAAAGGAGGTTACTCAATTTCACTGTATATATATATTGTTTTATTTATGTTCGCGGTTAACTTCCTCGTTTATGAACCGATTTTCATGATCCTTTTTTGTCGGAAAGAAGATATTCCAAGGAAACCATGATAAGGAAACCGTATCTGATGATGGCATCCCAAAGAAATTTAGGAAAAGTCTAAAATTGTAGCGGCGACTAGTGCGTTTGTTAATTTTTCATTAAGTACATACTTTGAATCACTATAATTTAATGATGGTCTTGAGCCGATTTGATAATGGAGCGGAAAGACAGTCGAGGGAAATCCTCTACGATTTATTCCCTGTTTTCGGTTCTAGAACAAAACGGCTAAACTAATTTTGATAAAATTATCATTCAAAAATATTTCACTGGAAATAGTATGGACATAACACATTTGCACTTTACAAAATACAACACAAAAACTTCGGAAGCTTATTTTAACTAAAATGTAAAATATATAATTATCAGAAATATTTTAAGTAATATTTTTGTCGCGTATTTACATCGTACAATTATCAAAACGCAATCCACATCAACCCAATGGTGTTTAAATGCCAAACTTTTTAAATCATCTTACACCTCTGATCTTATCCAGACAAACTGGAACTTGACCATTCCTCCTAATCGCACTCCGACGGCATCCAAAAACGACCTGATAAAGCTATCGCATCGGGCCCACCTCATAACTCCGGTTACGTAACGCAAAAAACATAAACATACCGCAAACGTACGGGACGTAATTGTTCCAAAACAAAAACCCAGAGTCGAACCCGTCCATGAATGGGACGACCCGAACCGCCGGGAAAACGATAAAAACGACGCTCCATATTCGAGAAATGATTAAAAAAGAAAGATGGAAATAAAAGAATGAAAGAAAAGGAACAAGTTGAGCAGTTCGCGGCACGTACCGTGTCTCGTTTAAAAAGAGAACTATCTTACCGAAGCGTGAATGAAAAACGCGGTCGCCACGAGCTCCGTAACCGTAATCTTGTGATTATTATTTTTATTTTCGACTCGCGTTCGCTTTTTTATTATTATTTAGTCTTATTATTTTAGTTATTTTATTCCTTTTTACCGCATGAGCCGTCGTATGTAGGTCAGGAGCTGTTTTTTTGATTTTTCACGGCAAGGTCGCGCGCTTGCTCGTTTTGTGGAGTCCACTCTGTAGCCAGACTAATTATGCCGCGCCATTGGACTTTCTTCCGTAACTAATTTTTAGTCTTAGTCATCTTAGTTAGTCATCTTTGTCTTCAGGAGAAGCAAGGCATCTGTGATCGACTTCAAATAGTACCCCTGTTCTCTATGAAGATGCTTGCAGAGCGGCAGTGATCATTTACAATCAGGAGGACTGCATGCTCGCTTGCTACTTACATTTTATAAACAAAACCGGTCAAGTCGAGTCGGACTCGCGCACGAAGTGTTCCGTACCATTATGTATAAAACATGTTTGTTGTATGGGAGCCCCCCTTGAATATTTATTTTTGGTAAGTGTTGTTATAACGGCAACAGAAATACATCATCTGAAAAAAAATCAACTTTTTAGCTATTACGGTTCATTAGATACAGGTGACAGACAGACGGACAGACGGATGCTCGGACAGCGATGTCTTAGTAATAGGGCTCCGTTTTTACCCTTTGGCTACGGATTTTTTTAAATATGAAGTAGCAAACGAGCAAACAGCCCACCTGATGGTAAGTGGTTACTGCCGCCCATGGACATTTGTAAGCCACTTCATATAGAACAGGGGTTCTATATGAAG
>DWNE01001788.1:0-20724 GCA_018249875.1 Cecropterus toxeus | reverse complement strand
CAACGAGCTGACGCGTTATTATGCCTCAGTGTGCTTCAAAAAATTACGAAAACAACCACCACAACAGTAAGGTGTCTGAAGGAGTATCTTTCTTTAGTTAAGTACATCTAACTTTCAGTTTTACATGATCGTAATATGTACTGTAGTATAGCAAACTCTTGCCATTTTTTCGAGCTGCGTTTGTATACAACGCTTAATCTAGTAGATATTTGATCGAAGGTAAATATAAACTAAACGTTCTGCGCATATTTGAAGCGACTACCTGTTGCCTTTATTAATATCGAGCAAGAAAACCACGTTTGTTATATAGGAGCTCCATTTAAATATTTAATTTATTTTTGTATATTGTGTATAGCGGCAAGAGAAACACATAATCTGTGAAAATTTCAACTGTCTAGCTATAACGGTTCATGAGATACAGCCTGGTAACAGACAGACTAAAAATCAGTTATGATAATTGTAAAATATGCTATTCGTTACTATCCTACTATAAGACATGGCCTTTAGGTACTCAGTATTTCATAGACCGAGACGCTCCCAAACTTCTTCAGACAGTGTCCCTTATTTTAATCAAAGTGGGGTTAAATACGAACGCCCTACACCACCTTGAGATCCCAATTTATCAATAGTTAACACCGCATCTCAAGTACGGGAGAGCCCTTGAAAACTCTGCGTCATCCAATATTATTGAATGAGTGTTAACGCCTCCACTTATTGCTTAGTTTGTTTATAGACTTATGGACTTATTGGAAATTGAGAGCTAGTATAAATAAACAGTTAATTTGAAAATATGGTCTAAGATATTAATAGTCTGCAACCTCTGTGTATTATGGAGAAAACGCGCATTTTTTCTCAGCAATCATAGTCATCTTTTATTTTTTAAATAGCAATAGCAAGTGAGGATGGCCGTTATTAGGCGAAAATAGCGTAACTAAAGGCAATCACCAGTTACCTAGTCTGAAGATTTAGTTTTTATTAATGTAATGTTTCTCCAACTTTATTTCCTTAAAATAAGTGTGACGGTAAACCCAGAACAACTTGTTACAGAGTCCATCAAATGTTCTACTCAGATCCTTCGTACAGCACTCGTGGATTAGAAAAGGTATATGAACGGATCATAGTCAAATATTACATTAATTTTTTTTAGTGGTATCTAGTGGTATCTAGTGATAGTGGTATTTAGTGGTATCTATTTCTAAATAGTCGAACCAAACTTCCAAATCATCATACAAACTTAAGGTCAAACAACAATAACTCCTGTACTAATAATTCCTGACAGCATAAAAGAAACTATCGCCGACAGGCTATAACAATGATATCAAAATATTACAATGACGCTGCTATCAATACTTACAAATCACACAAGTAACTCCTTCACGAGCAATCTATATTTTCTTTTCCCCTCTCACCAGCTCTTATCTTTCATCTCTTCTCACCTAAAACGAATCATCAACAAACGCTGAAAATATTACTTTGCTTTATTAAACATCAGAAATATCCGCATCCTCTTGACCTATATAAAATCGTTTTAATATCGGTACGCAAAACTCAATACAACAAAATTATCGTCCCTCAATATGAACATTGTACAAGCAGGTAATTGGAATTGATGTAATGTTATGATGTTTACATGATTTTAACACATGATTGACATTATTACCGTACTTCAACTGATTGAGATTCTACAGTCAATTAGTTCAGCCCATCTATATTAAGTTTTGCTAGGGGCTGTACTAAGATGATTGCCTTTTATAAAATTAAACCGGCAACCACATTCTTCCACCGTAACTTAAGAACTACTAGAAATAGGTGTGGTGTGAACCTTCCAGGTCGGACCATAATCATTCTAACTTGTAAATTCTGACTTCTAAATTTTCGCTATGGTTCGTACTTCCAAGCTAGTTATTTCAGTTTGCCGTCGACTGAGAAATATTATGAGGTAATATGTTGCTTATCTATTAACTACTTTTTATCAAATTGAAGTAGCTAACGAGCATGCAGACCACTAAATGGTATGTGATTACTGCCGCCCATAGACATCTGTAAGCAACTTCATATAGATCAGGGGTTCTATTTAAAGTCGATCACAGATGTATTGCTGCCCCCTAGAAGTGAGATGGTCGATAATATAATTGAGCCGGCAAGTACACCCTTCCAACGAAACGCAAGTACTGTCTCACGTTATAAATCATGACAATGACATGTCAATTTTCATTTTAAAAACAAATAGCGATGTACTTGCTTACACGGAGTTTGCGCGATGATTTTGTAAATAAATTATCAGAGTTGATTAAGCTTTTAATTAAAGCTGCATAAAATTGTACGGCACGTTTTACTGCAAAATGGAAACGTGTATGTATGTACATAACATTAAATGGATTTTTATGAATAAAAGGCACTTTTTTGAACGGTCCATTAAAACTGTTTAATATTTGCGCGTTCAGCTGTAAAGAATTGCATGCGCAGGAATTCTACTAACGATTCTGACCTATTTCAGTCCAGAGTAATATCAATGTCTACGAATAATTATTTTGCGATGAATAAACTTACATATTCTCATTGAAATTATTAAAATATTATAGTTATGGCTAAGTAAACTTTTAAATCGTTTAAAAGGTGGAAAGATTAATAAGAAGAAGATTTAATGGGCAGAAGAGCTGAAAGAGCTTATATTTATATTAAATTAATTTGTTGTAATTAGAACCCAGCGTGTTTTAACACCCGACACACCGCTACACCCATTTTTGCCTATAATTGCCTATATTAACTGGTGTGTTAAGCGCTGGTGTAATCTGTTTTAATGGCAAGGGAAAACATATCAAGACATTTCACCTTAATTTAAAGGAGTAACTCAATTCACTGAATCAATGATTCAATGAATCTGTGCCCAATCTGATGTAAAACTATAATCTTATATAAATTTAATATTTTTTAATATTTATCACATAAATATAAAGCTATATATCTGTTTTCTCATAACATTTGTATGTATATATAAAAATCGCACACGCACGCACACGCACACACACACACACAAAACCACGCGCGCGCGTACACACACAGACACACACACACACACAACCACGCACACACAAACAAATACACGCACACAATATCATAATAGTGACTAGTGACTTACCATAAGATCTAACTACAAAATGTAAATCCATAACTTGGCTTCATGATATAATATTTAAAATGTACCTACACATAGAATGACTGTTAGATGTGAATTTTGTAAAATAAATAAATTATCTGAGATTGACAGGTGTCCATGGACAACAGTGGCTACATACCGTCGGATAGCCTGCCTGCAAGTTTCCTACTTCATAGTGTAAAAATAAATTATACGACTTTCGGTTTAATCATCATAAATCTAAATAAATAAGAACAAAAATTACCTAAGACAACTGTTCTTACAATAACATGAATAATATGATACTCTTGACAATGACAGATCATTTATCTTAAGTTTAAACAACACGACAATTTCAACACTTGTCGTCAACAGGACTTTACTTTGAGAACAATAGTTTCGTTGAAATGAATAAAAGGAAAGCGAAGATCAATAAACTTTAAACGTATAGGCACGGTATAGGTTTCCTCATTATGTTTCTTAAAATCTCTGCAGCTGCATATTTTGAGAGTTTTATGTCAGAAATTTTAGTGACACGAATAGAACAATGTACTTAGACGTTAATTAAATGTATTACTACGTATATTGTTTTACTGATAACTAGATGCAGAGAGAATCTATTTTCATCTCGTTTGTCTTCAACCCTTTCCAAGAAACACTCGATATAGCACGTTTCTGTTTATTCACTACTGGGATGTAATTCTAAACTGTCTGTAGTTTATAATTATAACACTACCTACTAATCCGTGAAATAAATATTAATGATTAGTTTTAGCCAAACGTACCATCAACTTCCGTATCCATATTTGTTAAATGAAAACCTTATAATAATATGATTGTTTCTACTTTATAAAGCTAACGCTTTCTACGTTTTTCCACTCATAGCCCCACACTAGGATTTTTTTCCTGTGCCGTGGGTGCCATGGACACACAGAAAGACGAATACACAAACATCCACTCAGAACAGGAATCTAAATTTATCAAATGTCTGTCTGGCCGGGGATCGAACCCGGAACCCACTCCGTGTCAGACCGGTATGGTGACCGCTCCGCCACGCGGGTCGTCAATTATAACAGAAGAGTTAAGAACTGTCCTAAAAGTCTGGTCTGAAGTAGTAAGACAAACATTTATTCTATTGCATAACATGTTTATTCTCAGGCGTAGCCAAACATGCGACCAACCTTATATTGGACTCCAATGCATTGTGAGGCTGATTAGAGATCTTTAGGATCCGTGGAAACCACCTCAGGTAGACGCTATGCTTGTATGATACATCTTTACAGTAAAAAGTGCGAATAAAAAAATAATGACAAAATATTAGTAACAAATGAATAAATCACAAACTTCATATTTACCTGATGAATCGTACGTCTAGTTCTCATTGCTTTTATATAAGCTTAAATCGATTTCTTCTCAAGGTAGTGTCTAAGTACATTATAAGTTCTAATTTTACAACAAACACAGTGACAAAGTGACGACCGACGTTGATATTTCAATCATCTTACGTATTCAGTCCTTAATACTTTTAAGGGCTTTTTACAGCATCGTTGTATTTTATCTACTTTATGGTGAAATTTTGTCACAAATTAGGCAGAGAATTATGTGAAATTTTGAAAACCTATACATGTAAAGTTACGGAGATGTTTATGGTGGTTGTGGGTGTTCAAAATTTTCGTTCTAAATATATAAAATATATGATATTCGATTTAGACTTTACATTATACATTAAAATACATATATTATTGATAAACATTCTGATGAATACTTTGATAATAATCTGGAAAGTGCTACTAATATTTGATTATTTAGAATTTGTCAAGTAGGGTAGATTAAAACTTCCACAGATTAAAATTCAGTCATAATCAAGACCAGTGGTTTATTAATATCAGAATCAATTCAAAACTATAACAATTATTCGATGTTATTATTTGTCCATAGAAGGTTCTTTTAAATTTTATAGGTTTTATTATTATCGGTTTAAATATTTCCGTACACAGGTAGCTATTAAAAGGTATGTTTTGGCACAGTGCAAATATGTATCCGAACATTTATACATTTATAAAATATGAAAAACACTAAAATTCCGTAGTTTTTATTATAAAAACATTATACGAACTAAGCGTTTCTAGTTACGAAAAACTGATAGTTTTAAAACGAAACAGTGAATAAGCAAAATGTACTTGAAGAAAATAATGTGATGCACTTGAGAAAACATTGTCAGCTCAGTGGTGAAGCAGCCATAGTTTCATTTATGAAAGAAAAATATTTAGTTTTTGGAAACATAGGTTTTTTACATGAATTATTTACATAAATGCACAGTCATAATAATTACAAATTACCAGGTGGTAGAACCAGTGTAGTTAGTCCGGGGAAGTACCACCGCCACACCTATTTCTAGCGAGAAGCAGTTTTTTCGTTTCGTAGGAAAGGTGTGGTTGCCGGCCCACTTATACATGAGGCGACCATCTTAGTCCATGGGAGTGACAACGCATATGTGATCGATTTCAGATACTACCACTGTTCTATATGAATTTGCTTATAGTTGTCCATGGGCGGTAGTTACCACTTACCATCAAGTGGACTACAAACTCGTTTAGTTATTCAGTCTGATAAAACACCCTTTTCCATATTAAAGGTGTTCATCTGCGACGATAAGCTCTAACCATCAGATGGACTGCACGCTTGTTGCTACTTCAATCTTAAAAAATATAAATTTATCTATGTTCCTGTAAGTAAAAAAAAGTACAGCCGAATTAAGAACCTCCTCCTTTTTCGAAGTCGGTTAAAAATAATGG
This sequence comes from Cecropterus toxeus, assembly GCA_018249875.1. Lineage (NCBI taxonomy): Eukaryota > Metazoa > Arthropoda > Insecta > Lepidoptera > Hesperiidae > Cecropterus > Cecropterus toxeus. The sequence continues at coordinate 14,793 of DWNE01001788.1, read as the reverse complement.
TCGTCGTTAAAAAGGATGTTAAATTTCATTCCATGCAAATGATGTACACTCTATATCATATATGATTCCAACTATACTGGGTTTGGAAGATAAATGGAGATTAATTTCTATGAAGGTTGATAGGAGAGCAAACATTTTCCCAACCAACAAATTAATCTCTATTTCATAATCTAGGCAGTAGAACCTCGCTTCTTGTTAAGAAGGGCCTTAGTTGCCACCGCGGCTTAAGCCAAGATAAGCTAAACAAGGCTTTTATATTATACAAGCAAGAAATATACGTTAACACAATCATTGCTATGAATTTGCGTGTCATGATGAATTTATTATAATAATTAATGACGAATATAACTCTTACATATATCCAGCAGGGAAAGCCTAATGTTAAGGCACTCACTCTTAATCCTTGTTTTTATCAATCCGTTACTATCCCACTGCTGTGCACTGGGCTTCAGACTGAGAGAGTTTCAGGCCATATTCCACCGCGCTGGCCAAGTGCGAATTGGTGGACTTCACACACCTTTGAGATTTTTTTCAAAGAATTGAAAAAGTCTCTCAATCTGGAAGTCCGATATTCGAATTTTTTGCATACATGGTGAAGGAAAATATTCTTAAAAATCATAAACACTTGTGAGTTCTTAAAAAACGCATTCTACACTGTAACTCCATACTAGTATTATCTACTGCGTCGTTTGTGCCATAAACGCAAACAAAGACTAATACACGTACACTCAAATTCAAAATTGGAGCCTAAATTTATACGCTAGATTTTGGTTTAGCTGGTGATCGAATGTACTGCTTGTTTACGCGGAGGTTACCGCTCTGCCTCTTGGGACATCTAAAGTTTTCAAGGATACACGAAGCTAACAGATTCACACTTGGCCAGCGTTATGAACTATGACCTAAACCCTCTAATTCTGAAAACCCTGTAGTGTGACAGTAGGCAACGTGGCTGTTTCCAAAATTAATTACGAATGATTCTCTCAAGTGTTAAATTACTTTAAGCGCAAATGGGCAAGGTTGAGACGCATTAATTTACGACAATGTTACTCCAGTTGGGAACACAAACTACAACTTCTCATCTGCGGTCACGGTTGTCAAAAACACGCGTTGCTTTTATGTAAACAAAGCGGGGACTATTAATAATAAAGTTGTAAAAGATAAAAGGAAGATTTACAGTTAGAAAGAAAGGGGAAAGATATTTTTTTGCTAGATAACTTATACAGTACTCGGCGACAAAGTTTGATCAAAAGGGTCGCTATTATTTTAAGTTATTAATTTTCTAGGAAATGTATAGTGTAAACCATGTTTTCCTGTTTTTCCATGAACAAAAAGTTGTTTCTTGCAAATCTTTATGTTGTCTCTTGTTTTTTTATTTACTATCGATATCTATACGTCTTCTCTGAGTACATACTTTTTTTACTTCTTCGAATATAATCTTACAACAATCGATACAACATGAATATGCAGAAACCGCTTCTTTTTACTTAGATACTAAATATATTTAATTATACAAACCAAAACTTACTGCGTAAAACTTAGAACGTAAATTCATAAGTAAAAATTACAATAAAATATAGGAATTTTCGAAAAGAATAAATTACTTTCTGACCAACGTATTATTTTGGTAAATCAAACGTAATGTTGGTATGGTTCGTAAATGTTATAATATAATAATATTTTTATTTCGCTTTATCAAAAGATACCATAATAGAGCCAACGTAATCTCTTAACTGACCCAAAAAGGAGGTATTATAATGTAAATATTTTCACAAAATCATACAAAGCAACTGAGGGAGGCGTGATAGATCACGTTAAAATTTCCACAGCAAAATAGGGCGTCTTATACATCACATGCGTATTGTGAGATAGTTACTTAATGTGTTAAATTGTGTAATAAGCGAGCTGGTAAACGACTTAACCGAGTTCATAATAATATAAAACGTAATAAGAGTAAATTGATCACTTTGTATCGCCTCATACGTTGATACATATCTTCCTGAACATACCTTTATCACCAGCGCTTAACACTGCTATGAAATACTACTTATTCATATCATGGATGTCATGTTGTGAACTCAAACCACATTTTTTTTTAACATCTATAAAAAATTGCAAATGTAATAAATTTGATAATTAAGACCTAATTTGTGAGTAACTAGTAACACCGTTAAAACATAAAAACAAAAAATCCTACTGCTTAAAACGATTTTCTTGTTCATATAATGATATAAGTTCTATATTTAAATTAACGCGTATATTTTTTGAGTTTTTAGGTAGTTAAGTAAATGTATTACAATGTATATATTTTTAGGTTGGTCGATTGACTAGCTTTTATTTGATACCCATATTGTCGTAATAGTAAAAAAAACGTCCCTCCCCCTTTTTTCCTCTATTTCAAGGCGCCATTTTTTAAATTTATATAGCCTATGTCACTATGCAAACTAAGACGATTCGAATGATATGTCATACGTCGCAATCCGTCAAGCCGTTTGGACTGTAGCGCGTGCCAAAGAAATAGACGTACATACAAGCAAACATACATACGCTCGGAAAACATTAGCCTCCTTCTGACGCAGTCGGGTAAAAATATGAAACTTTTATTGGCATATACGATGTTATCATTTAATTATCTATTTGGAAGTCCTTATTAATTTTCATGTAGCTCCAACGATAAGCGAGTGAAAACCTACCCATTATTATCACGAAGTGAAGCACGGGTACTTCAGCTTGTACAGTTATGAATAGCAGTATTTATTTCGTTATATAAATCAACAGGCCTCCAGATCTCAGTCTTTAAGTGCTGCCAGCAGGAAGTCGAGGCAACGACATCGGCTCTTATGTTTACGATCTCAGTACTCAGACTGACTACAAGTAATATTATTATCAGTGAAACGATGGGTGGTACAATATATATATGAAACTGCAATACTAAATATAGATTATAAGTCTATTTATCCGACTGCGACAAAAGAAGGGTTGTTTTTCGAGCGTATGTATGTATGTATGTTTGTGTGTGTTTTTTTTTATGTATCTTTGTTTATATGTCCATCAAGACGTTTGGGCTGTAGCGCGTGCCAAAGAAATGGATATACATACAAACATACATACAAACACAATACGCTCGAAAGACATACCCTCCTGACGCATTAGGGTAAATAGTGAACGAGCATGCAGTCCACCTGATGGTCAGCGGCTACTGCCGCCCATGGACATCTGTAAGCAACTTCATATAGAACAGTGCTTCTATCTGAAGTCTATCACAGTTGCGTTACTACTCCTGAGAACTAGGATGGTCGCCTCATATATAAGTGAGCCGACAACCACACTCTCCGTACCTCCGTGGTCGAACTACACTGATTCTACCAACTGACAGACTTTACGAAAGAAAATATTTTGAGAAGTTAAATATGGATTTTGACCCTCGAGAATGACGCAAACCTACGCATGGGTAAACATTATAGAAACATATGTTTCCTTTTCATCTCTATTGCGATATTCCGCCATTATTAGTTAAGGTTTATGTTTTTGTCCTTTGTTAGTGGTAAGTCCCTTTAAGGGTCCGTCAGCGGGAATTCCAACTACTTGGCCTTGCTACCCAACATTGTAATAAGTAACTCCCACTCAAGGTTCGTGTATTGAAAATATGTACCAACGGATCACATTATATAAATAGTTGAATATTCCCCGCATAGTTTGACCACGATACCTCTCTGCGGTTTTATATTACTTGGCATTCTCGTTGTGAAGTTCTAAACTTACGCTTTAATGAACTCTAATTTAACAGTCATTTAGTAAAAAGCTTGTGGGATTTAAATAAATCGTTCTTAAAGTAGTCTAGTAAAGTAGCAGTTATAAGTAATGTTTCAGATTTTTTTATTTAAAAATTTCTACACTGGTACATTTTTAGATAAAAATATTCTGAAACATTAGTGGTCGTCAACCCATTATTTTTCACTACTGGGCATGAGTCTTCACACAGTATGAGATGATTTCATGTCATGCCAAGGGCTGGTCATGTGCGAATTGATAGAAATCGCACATTGTGACATCATCACACATCATTATTAGGGTTCCGTACACAACAGGTGCGGTAACGGTAACAACGGAACCCTGTTACTAAGACTCCACTCTCCGTCTGTCTGTCTGTTTTTTTACTAGTCTGTATCTGATGAACCCTGATAGCTAGTCAGTTGAAATTCTCACAGATGATGTTTTCTGTTACCACTATAACAACCAAAAACTAAAATTGAATAAAAATAAATATTTAAAGGTTGCTCATATAAGACAATTTTTTTTTTTGCCATTTTTTATAGATAATGGTACACTTCGTGTACGAGTCCGACTCGCATTTGGCCCATTTTTTTATTCCCACGCTTATGTACTGCTTTTCCTACGATTTTATACCAAGTTAAAATAATTTTCAAATACAAACATAAAGTTGAAAAGTCACGAAAGCTTATCGTAATAAGTAAGTTAATAAGTAAGCTATCATGAATTTTCATTACTTGTAAAACTTTTAAACTCCTATAAACGTACTATTATAAGGCCTGGGATTAGAACCCCGGACTCCCGGTAGACGCCGAGTTTTACCCCCTAGAACCTCATTGCTTCGAAATAGTAAACAAATGTGGAATCTATCAGTCTAATGTTAATCAATCGCCAATCTCACTAATCTCCAAAACATTCTAATAGAGTACCTCCTGGATTAAGTCAGAATGTGTCATGTATTTATGTTTAACTTAATGTTTTAATAGATAAAATAATACATCGTAATTGCACAATGTAAACGTAGTCTATTTAATTTAATATTTAAATTATCAAGGAATATAATTAAATTCTATTTAAAATTGAATTTTATTTTAGAAATTCAGTGTTATATATTTTCCAATACTTCATTTGTCGAGTAGACTAGCTATTTTATAAATTTCGCAAAAACGTAGTTAAAATTTACTTTCATACGACATATTTGTAACAACCCACTAACGTAGTACTGTTAGGATTATCGGCCAGAGATAAAACCGTACGATATGACCTAGTAACTGTCTAGCTATCATTAACTCCGTACAGGTGCAACAAAATGGCGTCACGTGCAACCGATGTTCGTAATGCTCGTAATGGGGCTGAAGTACTTTAAACAAACTACGCTGCAATGTCCTTGGATAGTTATGAAGTACTAAGTTAGGGTACAGCCCTTACAGTTAGGCTAGTTAGGCTATAAAATCCGTAATATGGGAAACCCGAAAAAGGATTAGCTAAAGCAGCAGTGGCTTAATATCTTAACCGATAGCCAGATTATCCAATAGAATCGGTAGATGATGATGTGGATGATTGGGTTTACTGAAAGTCACTCTGGAGATAAAATAAGATTGGTGCATTTTCTGCCGCCAAATGTTTACCTTTTTTTTTGTTATAAGATAAACTCGCACGCTTTCTACATTCATAGCCTCGCACTAGGATTTTCTCCTGTTTCGTAGGTGCCATGGACACACAAAGACGAATACACAAGCACACAGACCCAGAACAGAAATCTAAACTCATCATTCATATTTCTGTCTGGCCGGGATTCGAACCCGGGACCCACTGCGCGTCAGACCGGTGTGGTGACCGCTCCGCCACGCGGGTCGTTAGATCCTATTGTCATAAGACAATAGGTTCTACCCTATTTACTACTATCATTATATAAGGGTTTGTAAGGTTCGGTTAATTAAGCATTTATATTGTAAGAAGTACAGGTATCAAGTTAACCTATCTCGCTAATTAGCAATCTTAATTGCTATCAGTGCGACAATCTTGAAGCGTATTAGGTTTTGTTGTGATCAGTAACTGGATAGGTTTCTTTCAACATTCATTTAGGTAAAGTCATTTTCTAAACTTATTTAATATGTACACTTGTGAAATATTTGATATTTGACGTGATACTGGTGTTATGCCAGTGAATCGCAGTGATAAGCGATTGAAACTCCGCCTCTCAATAGAAGGCCCGAAGTTCGAAACACAAGCACACCAATAATTTTCCGAAAGTTAGAAATTAAATAATATTTATTAGAAATCATCACTACTTTATGGTGAAGAAAATATTGTGAAGAAACCTACACACCTGAGAGTTCTTTGAAATAATAGTTCCCACAGATGTATGTCTACCAATTCGTAACTAGCTAGCGCGATGGACAATAGCCTGAAACTCTCACAATCTGTGGAAAAATGGAAAAGGGACAATTATAGGTATGCATTACAACTGATCATGATGATTTTAAATTGTTTTCGAATTTTAATGTAACATATTATCCATCCATCCATCAGCCTTTCGAGGTCCATTGCTGGACATAGACCTCCCCTAAACGATGCTACTCAAACCGGTCCTGTAACTTTTAAATCCAACTGTTTCCCACTGTCTTCTTCAGGACATCGATCCACCGATCGGGAGGCGACCTAAACGTGATCACCGCTCGAGGACCTTGTATCTCCATCGGTTGACGAACCTAATATAAAATACTGTGTAATATATTAAATCTTAATCTTGTATATTTATGAGTTTGTTTGTATATTGGGACGAATTATCGTTTCATTGAGTTTCAAATCACAACGATTCTCAAGATGTTTTATTTAAATTTACCAATATTACTTACTTATTATACCATCATTTTACCTACTACACATAAAACACCCGTTGAAAGCAAAATAAGTTACCTAATATTGGGGACGGAAATACGCAGACGAACTAAATGAATACAAATTGTATTGGAACATGTGTCCCAAACTCGATTGATTTTTCTTGCGTAAAAACAGTCGAAATGCTTCTTAAATTGATCGTATTCGACGAATATTAGATAAAGTGTAGTAGAAATATATTATTCTAAACACTGGTTACTTTTTTCGTCGAATAAAAATAATAATAGGTAATTGGTTTTGAAGGTTTGAAACTTTTAGTGTTCAATTCATATTTTAAGATTTAATATTTAAAAATAACAAATTTCTGTTTATACAAAAGTATTTGTTCAATAAGTTTTGGTTGTTTAAAGTATAATGATTCTTAATTGATTCGATATTATTCTTATGAGTCAAAGAATCTAATTTAAAAATAATGTCTATCAAATATTGGTTCTCATGACCCGCCAACATAACAACAGTTTATTTAAGCCCATTAAATATAATACCTACAAATGGTTATACGAACATCTTGTATATAATTTGGTCGAGGCCGTAATCCTATTAACTCGGGGAAGGGAGCGACCACTATTGGTATAAGCTGAGCTCGGAAAACATTCAGATATATTATACCTAAACGTTGTTTCCTATAAAAATGTTTGTTTGTGTTTGCCTTCATTTGAAACGAAATTGAGGTAAAAGGATTTCAACCACTTTGATGTTAAAGCCTCCATAATCCAGCCAAAGAACCGAAGTGATAAGTGCTCGTTAATATTTTATTTGCCTGTTTGAAAGCTGTTTAAAGTTTGAAAGGTGTAAAGTCCATGAATAAATATATGAAGGTTCGTTTTTATTGAAGACAATAAATAAGTCAATAAATAAGCCTTGTGAAGTAGGTACTATCGATCTTGGGTCATGTATTTCTGTATGTCAGCCCTAATGGAAAAGAATATGGCATGACATCGATCATAGATTGATCGCTACACCTGAAGAGTTAGTTAAAGTACTTCATGTACAGTACATAGTACATAGTTTCGAAGTCATAGATCACGAAGACGAAACTATGTCCTACCAATACATGAGCGCCGACTTCAGAAGTATGTCTATGTACTGTGTATGTAATAAACCAACATATATTTAAATTACTATTTACTCTTTTGGCATAGATGCTTGTAACTATTTCACACTTCTATTGATCATATACTTATATGTGTAATAAGAAATTACCTCACTACTAACCATTAAATAGTTCTACCTTTCTTCATCAGCTCGGCGTCATGAAATGATGATGACCAATGTCTCGATAGATTTTCAAAATATACTAAAAACATTAATAATATTTTATAACATTTTTCTGGAATTCCATCATCAGATCCTAATTTGGTTCCAGTGGGACCACTTTAGGAGTAGGTATACTCTTTCAAATAAAAATAAAAATGAGAATCAGTCCACAAATGGGGGAGAATCACACACAAGCTTTTTACACTCATAGCCCCACACTAGGATTTTCTCCTGTGTGCCATGGACACACACAAAGACAGATACACAAACACCAAGACCCAGAAAAGACATCTAAATTCAACATTCAGATGTCTGTCCGGTCGGGAATCGAACCCGGAACCCACTGCGCGTAAGACCGGCATGGTGACCGCTCTGCCACACGGGTCGGTGAACATACATAAAACCAAAACAGTCGGACATAGAACCTGCTCATATTGAAAAATAGCTTATTCCTTTTTAGTATTTCAGCGAATCCGAACGAAAAAACTATCATATTGTTAATAATAAAATGATTTCAATATTTTTTTAATAATCATTTCTTAAAGCTTAGCTTTTTTCATCTGAAAGGTACAATCACACTTTTATCACAAACCACCGTGTTTTAAAAGAATTTTGGAGATCTGCAGGTACAAATATAAAATGTGATTTACACTATTTAAATAAAGGATTTATCAATTTTGATCATGTTACTAGGTCAATCGTAATATCATTTCAAACATAAAATTACGTAAGTACCTAATGATAGCGTTAAATCTTATGGAAATTGGATTAAATTAAAAAAAAACGATTTAACAAATAAATAATAATCTAAACTCCTAAAATTTTATTTCCTAGAACTTCTGGTAATATACTGTTTAAAAATCAGAAAAATATAATTATTCAGTCTCCTACGTCAATTAAACCCAGTAGTGAAATTAGTTCAGACCAATGAGTGCTCGGAGCTATTTCCAAATTGGTTAACATTCAAAATATTCGAAATATTTATAAATAGCGCTGTAAGGCAATAACTTCCTTTTCCGCTCGCAAATTACTTTAGAAAATTGTCAAAGCAATTCTGGACGCCGAGGTAAAAACTTTAATCATTTATTAAAGTTAGTAAGGTGCAAAGCACATCAAAGGAAAGTCCTTAAGACGATGCCATTTTCGGTTTATTATAGTCATTGATTTAAAATCTTTAATTATGGCTGCAAAAGTAAAGCAAGGTTTAATATCTGTGCGGATAAAAAATAGTAAATCAAACTATATTTATTATTATTGCGTAATAAATTAATATAAAAAGTATTTTTAAAAACAAGCTTTTTTCCGTACTGTATTGTGTTCTACAAATTAAGCTCTTTCACTTGATACCCATATTGGAAGGGTTGTAAAAGAATATATATTCCGCCATTTTGTTGCGACGGCCATTTTGGAATTACAACATATTGATTACATATAATGGCTTTGTCACCAGAACTAATGTATATTTCAAATTTCAGCTCAATCGGTCACGAGAAGTGGGTTAAATACAGCTTGCAAGATTTGACCCAAACACTCATACAAACATTGCAAGTTAAATAAAAGCTTTTAAAATCTTTCAATTTCAATTCATAGAAATTTTGTGTCCGAGATGTCTTCATGAAGGATAGAGACGTAGATTTACCCAAACGTTTGATCACTGTAACTTGTTCCAAACATTGGCTTGAAAGCATAATATATAAATAATCCGAGACATAACAAAATGTATCGATTCAGCGATCAGTACTACAATATATAAACTATCAAGTATCCTAAAACAATAGAGTCATCTTGAATAGCGTTTACTTCGATTTCTGAAACTTAGCACGCGATAGTACGTCATCGTTTTTGTCTGTACAATAATTGGCTGCGCACGGAACTCCATAATTGGGATACGAAATATCGACGTTAATTGGGACCGAGTCAAATCTCGCATCTGGCCTACATCCTCTTGAAATACACCATATCGTTGTATCGATAGAGCTTGTTATTATTTGGCAAACATTTGTCGGAGTTTTTGGGTACAATGCTTTAGATTTTGTCTTCGCTGTTGTCTTGTATTGTATGTAGTGATGTTTGCGTAATGTAAAGGGATGTTATTTCTGTATAAACCGTTATATATCCACGTAATGCTCCCGGGGATTTCTGGCTTTGGAAAATACCATTTCATAGGGGATTTGAAACGGCCGGATAAACTTCTTTAGGCGACATTAATACTTAAATTAAATAAATTATGAAAACGGAACGGAAGGGAAACTGAAAGACCTACTGAAATAAATTAAAACAAAAAACAAATAAACGTTTGATATTTTTCTTTACTTAATGTACAGTACTTCCACCTGTAGCACCTTATATTTGTAACGTTTAAATTGAATTTTAATATGTTTCTGCAGTATTTGTTTCATTCAATTTATTATTTTTAAGCAGTCGGATCTATTTTGTTATACAACATATTTAATCTCACGCTTTATATAACTTTACATCAAAAAATAATATAGAATTGTTATCAGATCTTTTGATATACATATTTTTATTTAAAAAGTCCTTCCCGTATGTTTTTTCCATATGCAGGTGCCATGTTCGGTGTTTCTCCAATTATTATAATAACGAAATTAATGTCATCTTATGTTCTTTATAATATAAATATATTATATGACATGTTAAAGCTTGTATTTACAATAATACTTCAGAGATCTTATTAGTCTAAAATTTTTGGTTCTTCATTCACAAATACTAGAGTAAGTGTGGGGTACGCTACATCAGCCACCCATAGAGGGAAAAGAGTTATGAACGCAACCCATTTGCTTTATATTCATGCACCTTTAACTCCCTTTGTATGCTGATAAATGAGTTTTGCGATATATTGAACAAGTTTTTCAATTGTTTGAAATTGTTTAAAGTTAAATTGATGCAGCGATATTTGGTAAAACCACAAACACATCGCGGTTGTTTTTGTAAATATGCTTTAGTTAGCTCTATTTAGGCGGCTATGGATTAAAGTAACCAGGTGCTAGAACCAGTAGTTTGACCGGAGCAATACCACCCCCACACCTATTTCTAGCGTGAAACAAAAACTAGACGGTATTTCTTTTCGTTTGAAGGATGTGGTTAGGACTTATATAAAAGCGACAGTCTTATTCCTCGGGAGTAGCAACGAACGTATGATCGACTTCAGATAAAACTTCTGTTCTATATGAAGTTGCTTACTATCCATGGGCGGCAGTTACTACTTACTAACATGTGCACGGCATTTGACAAAAATAGTTAGGACGTACAACAAAAGGCTTGTTCAAATTGGTGATACCTTTGTTGTCCGACTGATGTGAAAGATTGATTTATGACCGGGGAAGTACCACCGCCACATCAATTTCTAGAGTGAAGCAGTTCTTGCGTTTCGGTGGAAAAATGAGGGTTGCTGGCTCGATTATCTATGACGCCACAATTTTAGTCCTCGGGAGTAGCGACGCATCTGTGATCGACTTCAGGTTGATCCCTGTTCTATATGAAGTTGCGTACAGGTGTCCATGAGCGTTAGTAACCACTTACCATCAGGCGGACTGCATGCTTTTCAGACTAATAAAAAAAATGTTTGATAGTTATAGTGTATATTTATACGTTACCGTACACAATAATGCATTGCGCGAACGGTGACATATATGTATAAAAAAATAACAAAAAAAATATAACCGACTTCCATGCCACAAGAAAGTAAAAAATAATTTAAATATAAGGTACATAGGTTTAGTAAATAAGCAGTACATAGTACATAGTTCCGAAGTCGGTATATGTACTAATACATTTTGAGAGATTGAAGCTTTAAGCAACAAAACATCTGGAAACTACCACAAATATTTCATATATTTCACTATAAGGCTACTAACTCATTTACCCTTTTTCAGACAATAATTGTTGACAATATTTGTGAAAGAGCTGAAAATATATCTTATTCTATTATACTATTAAATTAAAAATGTTTTACTTAAACCCTTAACCTATTTTAATTAAAATGTTTATTTAACGAGGCATCTCAAACAATATTAAAAACATTTTTTCATTTCATTATCATCAAAAATCATAATATATTTTTAATAAAAGTAATTTACAATTTAATAACATTAGCTGTAAAGCTATGATCTTCTTTTCTTTTGTAATGGCTGGAGAGCCAACGTTCCAACATTTCGATTTCTTAGGTATTTTGAAGATTTTCTTCCTAATTAAGGACCCTCGTAATTAAGGATTAAAATTTCATTACAGGGTACTAGAACTTCGCAAAGGGAAATTAGAGTTTATTGCTACAAGATAATTAAGGTAAGAAGGCGATAATAACTAGAGTATTCTTTTTCAAAAATGTCGCAATTTTATGACTTTTGTACATTAAAATTTTAAGACAATGAGTTATGATAATATAATACTCGTATAGTTCCATTACATTGTACAAGTATTATTTTCAAATGTGAAAATGTTGCCCATAATGTTTTTCATGAATAATAAAAAATATTTTTACATTATAGCTTATAATATTTTTTTTTTTTATAAATATAATAACTATTGAAATCTATATAATTGATATTCCATGGCCACAAATGTAACTAAGATGATAGGAATGTAAGTGAATTCTAACATTTTAAACACACTAATGATGTTATAATAACTGGCTGACTTTCTGATGAAGCGACTATCTTAGTCCTCGGAAATAGTAACGCATTAGTGATTGACTTCAGATATAACTGTTTGACTGTCTGTCCTGTTGTAAGCTTTACTTACCATTAAGTGGACGGTATTCGGGTTTGCATTAAATAAATAAATGTATGTCGTTCGCTCATCGCGTTCAATTTCTCTTTATTTTGTAACGAACACAGTATCCAATTTCAACGTCTTAATTTGTTCACTCGCAATGTTCTCAGCAACAGTAATAGCCCTTATAAGTAATATTTTTAAATATTTTCATTGTTCTCTTAAATAATAACGTCTCTTACATTATATGTAAAATAAGTCATAATATTATAGAATTTACATAATATTCCCTTAAAAGATAATTGTTTGTAAATCTACTTTGTAAACATAAACACATCTCGAAACAGAAATAGAATTGTCTTGAAATACATAAAACGGTTAGAGAAAGATAAATATTGAATTGTTTCACCGATTGACCGATTCTGTTCGAACGCTTTTTTCCGATTAGATAACACAGAGTTCAGTTGTGACATAGTCAATGAACTGGCAACATTACACAACAGGTAACTTGGATTAATTTCATCGTCAACCTATCGCGTCCCACTGCTGGGCACGGGTCTTCTCAGAATGAGAAAGTTTTAGGCCATAGTCCACCGCGCTGGCCAAGTGCGAATTGGTAGACTTCACACACCTTTGAGAACTCTTTTTTTAGAGAAGTCCCAGATGTGCAGGTTTCCTCACGATTCTTCCTTCACCGTAAAGCAGTGATAATTAATTTCTAATAAGCACATAATTTTATAAAAATCGGTGTTGCATGCCTGGTATTTGATCCTCGGACCCTCGATTGGCCCAGTTTCAACCATTAGGCAATCACTGCTCACGGCTAATGCCGAACGCTTGCTTTTATCTCTCTGAGGCCTTTATAATAAAATAAAACCTGAACACACACCTTATGTGTTTGATTTCGTGTTAATATAACACAGTAAATATTAAACAATAGTTCACGAACAGCAAATCAGCCGCGTTATCCCCAGGGATTAATTTAGAATACCTTTATACCTATACGTTCGTTTGTTTAGCTGATTACACTCTTCGGACTACATATAGAGGCGTTCTACTCTATTTACATAATTAATAATTATTTTATTGTATAATAATAATAATAACGCTTTCTAGGATTTTTTTCTGTGTCGTGGGTGCCATGAACACACACAAAGGCGAATACACAAACACCCAGACCCAGAACATAGATCTAAATTCATCATTCAGATGCCTGTCTGGCCGGGGATCGAACCCGGAACTCACTGCGTGTCAGACCGGTGACCGCTCCGCCACGCGGGTCGTCAAATAATATAAGGTAGAAAAAGATGCGGCGATGGAGCTCCTGAAGTCGAACCACAAACCTTTAAATTACTTTAATTTATTCAGTAGGTACTGTCAGTAATATTCATGCGATTTCAATCACAAACAAACAGAATTTCCATTATTAGTATTATTACACAGTTACTTACTATCTTTTTTGGAAATATTTACAATGTACATACGTAAAACTTTTATTTTCGTTTTGGATATTTTTGGATAAAAAATCTTAAGAGCATTTACACTATATCGTCTGACATAAGTTCAAGTACCTCTATGTCTGTTTAGACTACAAGTGAGTATTCTTGCTCATTTTCCACGTCTCGTTAAGAAACAGCGCTTAAAACAATATGAAACTACGTTATTCAAATTAAATTATATTGTTTGTTCAGTATTTATGAGTGGCCGAAATATTGAATTAAATAAAAGAGTATAAATTCAAAATATTGATGTTCTGCCACGACTCTTTTTACTCATTCATTCATTACTCGGTTTTCGGCACGGCTATATTATTATTGTTATTTTTGTGTGGTGGTCACGGGACCTGGAAGTGGAAGTTCAAAAGGCTGACCGGTCGCCAAATCCTCTGCACTCAAGAAGGAGGTATTTATATACCAGGTGTAATCGTTAAGTGTGCACAGGCGATTATTCTGTAACTATTACAGATATCAAAAAACTTTAAACTGATATCGAAAATACTTTACGTAACGAATAAAATGACAACAATAACTTTTTAAAAATAAAACGAAATATATCCAAAATGTTTACATTAAACACTCCCATACATTTAGTATGAGATAGTAGAAAGGTAGAAAGCCTAGAAGAGTTGCAGAGTCGTGT
>DWNE01001787.1:0-20728 GCA_018249875.1 Cecropterus toxeus | reverse complement strand
TTCGTCTTTGTGTGTCCATGGCACCCACGACACAGAAGAAAATCCTAGTGTGGGGCTATGAGTGTAGAAAGCGTCTAGCGTCTTTATTTCAGTTTTCATTCAAGTAATCGACATTGTTAGGTTTGTTTTTGACTTTCTTTCTTCTTCCTATTATATTTCCCGTTTATCGTATACTCTCTTGTGGTCAAACGTTACGTAGGGGTAGGTTAAAAGGGTTCGGCTTTATAAGCGGACGTGAGTGAAATTATGGGAATTTATTTTTTGAGGAAGCTGGTTCCTGTTTGTTGCTATTACGTGATATTCCCGGAAATTGCCGATTTCTCCATTCAAGTCAACGTCCCTGATGAGCGATAATAAACCGATATTTCACACTTATAAAAATGGAGGAAATTCTGAAATAAAATAGTTTCCGCTGGTATTATCCGGATTTGTCCAGTTTTGAGAACTTA
The DNA here is from genome assembly GCA_018249875.1 of Cecropterus toxeus. Lineage (NCBI taxonomy): Eukaryota > Metazoa > Arthropoda > Insecta > Lepidoptera > Hesperiidae > Cecropterus > Cecropterus toxeus. Next base: position 20,279 of record DWNE01001787.1, on the reverse strand, counting down.
GAAGAGAGTATCTGTCGCTAATTATTGCTTTAAGAGTTAAGAGGTATAATCCGCAAAATAAACGTGTTCTGCAGTGGTTGGTAGTAGTGTAAAAAATAATGTAACCGACAATATAAGTGCTTCCGTAGGCAGTGGCGGCATAAGACCTAAACTTAATGTGGGATAACATTAATTTTAAAACTTAATATACTCGTATTTTATCAGAAATATCGATTATTTCATTTACATTCATTTGATGTGCCGAACAATGGAATATCTTTAAATTCAGAATTAATCCTTATTACAAGGAAAACTTTGTGGCCTGTAGGTACTTTTGGATTTTCCATACTTTTTAAAATGTATTTGTGACTTTCGGGTGTTTCGCCTTTGACATTTCTTTTCATCATGAACAATTTGAATCATTAGTATTATGTATTCAAGAGGAAATAAAGAACGCAAGGTTTACAAATCTATCTCAATTTTTTCATTCGACACTAATAAGAAGGGCACGAAATATTCGATTCAAGTGACAATCGCTCATCTTCAGTGTTAAGCGTTAAAAAAGTATACATGTGATCTGATAAGCTAATAAATTTACTGTATGCATTTACCTTTGTTTAACGTTGAACGTTACGTGGCCGAGCGATGCGATCGTGAACATGAGCTGTTTGCACTTTAACTTAAAATAATTGGTCTACAAAACCGTAACATAACACTATGTCCAACAATATACAAATTACGTTTACGGTAATGTCAAAAATGCATCCCAATTTTTTATGTGAAGCATCTATAGGCGTAGGTAAACTTGAATGCTGGCACTTATTTATTTTAGCGCCATCTGTTATAAATTTTCAGAACTACTAGGTATAGAACAAAACTAAGCGGGCTGCGGTGTTAGTTCGACTTAGTGCGGGGTTCAGTTCGTAGAGGGCGTTATTTTTATTATGCTATATATTTTGTTCCCGTTGCAATCTTGTCCTTTATGCATAGTACTTGTACAAACTCGATATTTGACATCTGCCAGGCGTCCCGTGACGTCTTTTTTTTAACTGTAAATTCTCATTTGCAAACTTCAAGGAATTCTTCACGAATTCTCAAACCTTTCCAATAGTTCCCAGGTTTACAAACTGTTTTAAATTCATCGCTCGTGACCATGCTCACGATGCACAGCGTATCTACATCTGGAACTAGAACGGAAATATATTTATATGGATAGTAGTACGGTATTAAGGTAATATAAGATATATTGTATATCTCATGGTAGGAGTGAAAGAGACCTGATTTTATAATACATCTGTACTAATATTCTAAAATGAGATGGTGTTTGTCCGTTTGTTACTCAATCACCCAAGAACCACTGGTCCGATTTACATGTTTTTTTTTTTTATAGAAATAGGTTATTTATCTGGCCAACTTATAGGCTGGTCACTTTTGAGATCGATATTTTGCATTATTTAAAGACAGCGACTGTTTTATGACCGTAGCAAAGCACGATGAATGTGGCTAGTTTTGTATACAATAACAAAGTCGTGCTCTCATTTAGGAGGATCTTAAATTGCGCGGTTATTAAGAGAAGAAACGTAACGATTATGTCCTTTGCTGGAATGAAAACGTCACTTTGAATTTGCTAGGTGATAAACTAAGTTATTAGGAATAGTTCTGAGTCTTTAAGTCAATTTGCCGAAATTTTGAGTTCGATCGCTTTCTTGTCACTGTGCCATTTATAAAGGTTGATAACGTTTTGCTATATTCATAGCCCTGTACTAGGATGCTAACCTGTTTATAAGGTGCCATGGACTCACACATACATTCAAACACCCACACCCAGAACAAATCTAAATTAAGCATTCTAATATCTGTCTGGCCGGGGATCGAAACCGGAACCCCGCGTGTCAGAGATTCGGTGACTGTTCAGAAACGCGGGTCGCCAAATTTGCATGTAGTTCATAGGTCCCCTGCGGAGGTACCAGATAATTGCAGGATCGATCCTCGCTCAGACAAAATTATGAATGTAAGTTTGCTTAGACCTGGGTTTTTGTATCGTTATATGTATTATGTCGTATAACCACAGTACAGGATAGCCAAGAGCCTACGATTATCATAGCCATTAGGACAAATACAGGTACCCAATAGTTTTACAAGTTTTTTATCTATCAGCAATTTGGGAACAAAAAAAGGAGTAAACTGAAAACAAAAGCCGTATTTTCATAATATTTTCGATTGTTTTCCCTCGTTTTTCTTTTCGCTCGGCAAAGAAGCACAAAGGGATCCTCTAGATTCTAGACAACTTAAACAAGAAAAATCGTTAGTTCTTTAGACAAAGAGGTGTCATCGTTATGATGGGATGTGAAAGTCTATGTTTTGTGCTATAATTATGTATTTCGAAGAAAAAAAAGAATAAGATAAAATTTAATTAAGGTAAGAGAAGAACATTAAAATTAGAATTAGAATTAGAAGACCAACATAATTATATTTTTTGCCAGGTGGCCAGGTGGAAGAACCAATGTCGATCGATCGGGGAAGTCTATCACAGACGCGTTGCTACTCCCGAGGACTGACATGGTCGCCTCATATAAAAGTGAGCCGAGTATATAATGCTATAGGATGATAAAAAGTTGTTTTTTTTTATGTATCCTAGGTCATACAGGTACCTTATCTGCGTGCGAAATCTGGAATACGTGGAGAAACACTTGACTTAACTTAAAGATACAGTTTTATTCTTATTCCACTGTCAAGCTCCAATCCCACTGCAGTTAATGGCCTTTTAATTTTTATAATTTATACTTCATCCCTTCAAAAGATATACACATTGCTTAATTTTTCCTGGCTCCCCTGTAAATTTCGCTTTCGAACCTAAATCGTGCTAATTTTCCTTTTTATGATGATGGATGATAGTAAGTGGCTACTGCCGCCGGTAGCATGGGCGGCAGCCGCATACCACCTGAACATGTAATCTGAAGTCACATACGCATTGCTACTCCCGTAGACTAAGATGGTCGGCTCATATGAAGGCGTGGCTACTTCATTTGTTACTATGTTAATCACAGCTAAGAGTGGCATAGTCCATAGGCTTAAAGGCAGTGGACTCTATAAAATATATATCGAAACATTATATATTTTTTTTAAGGAATCAACTTCGTCTTCGATTTTCGTTATGAAGAAGCGGTGATTGAAACTTCATAGCACACTGCGACGTACTCTATTTCGTACTTTGTTTATTTAATGTATGTTTATGAATATGTTAATGACGTTATGAGTATTTAAATGCCAACCGACCGTTCTGCAGAATATTCGGAAGGTAATTAGCATGCATAACGATCCAATTATATTGCCCTTTGAAGCCCCCTGTTAATCTGCCACAATTGCTGCAGCTTGAGCGATATTACAACTAAACTATATGTGAAGTACATATTAACTTCGCTCCAATTAGTTTCATTGTACATAATAGTTGCATGTAATTTACTGACGAATGAAGATTTATATAGTTATCGATTTGTATAAATAGATAACTTGGTGCTGGTGTTAGCCTTCCTCATTCGGAGGTAAAAACGCTTTGCCGATTTCTGCCATGTGCCTTACTGGTGAGTCGTTCATTTTTTAAGGGATACGATGTGTTTGGTATCGATCGAAGCAAACGAGCATGCCGTCCACTTGATGTTAGGTGAATACTGCCACTCGTTGGTAGGTGATTACTGCCGCCCACTGACAATTGTAAGCAACTTCACGTAGAACAGGGGATCTACCTAAAGAAGATCACAGGTGCGTTGCTACTCCCGAGGACTGGGATGGTCGCCTCATGCATAAGTGAACCGGCAACCACACCCTTCCAACGAAACGCAAGAACTGCTTCACGCTAGAAATAGGTATGGCGGTGGTACCTCCCCAGTCGACTGGTTCTACTACCTGGTGAATAATGGTAGTAGTGGTAGTTTTACCACCATATAATAATTCACCACAATAACGCCTCTATTTATAATGTGATAAATTTCAACATAGATATCCACGGATCCAATATTTCGTAGATTGGATTCTCATTGCTGCTTCAAACTCACGAAAAAAAATTTTAAACGTTTCCGACATCTGTCAGAAGTTCCCGAGGCTATTGGGTAGAAATAATGAGATTTTGAGTGCTCGTCGATAAGGCTTTAATCGGAACTACTAATAAACTAGTTCCGATCGAGTTTTAGATTCCAAATTGGATTTCGGATTAAACGGAATAATTATTATTACGTTATGATCGTGGGCGATGAGGTAAATATTTTATTAAATTTAATATTCCGGCTAAGTTTTCTAATATTGTTACAAATGATGACTTTTATTCAATCACTGTGCCATAACTACCTAAAAAAGTTTAAACTTAACGGTGACCATATCATACTTAGGTAATATATTTATTCCTATATGTTATTAATTTTATAAATGCGTAAAAGTTTGTGAATATGTATTTGTGTGTATGTAAATTTGGTATTTTTATATATATACTCATCAGCATGGCTCTTTTTACCGATAATTCCCTTTTCCAAAACACTCCACTTCGCATAGCACTCCAATCGGGTTAAAACAAACTTAGAATCAGGTGGACTGTAAAGAATGCTTGCTGGCTACTTCAATTTAAAAAAAAATATCCATTTGTTGCTCCCTCGCGTAAAATGCATTTCATTGAACGAGGGGCATTGCTCATCTAAAACCAACATTGATAAGTACCATAGCTACGTTTCCAAATGCCATAATTGGCTGTAGAGAATATAAAATGTTTGCGTACGTCATGCTAGTGTGCGTTTATGTCAGTCTCCCAAAAAGTGCTCTCATTCCCTCTCAGACGTCCTCGTCGATTCATACCGATAGATAAACTAGAAGTGGGGTCGAGCGTCGCTCGTATTGTAACAAACAATTTTACGTAAACGAATTTTGTTTCCCAACAATTTTCGAGACCAATCCGTGTCCACTCGTGAATAATGCAACAATAGCTTTTATGCGCTGAAACAAGAGTTTCGAGGGTGGAACAATGGGAACTTTTAATGGGCCCACGGGGCATACAACTCTACTGGTTTTGGAGCAAATCCAACAATCTTATCAGCCTATGCTTGTAGCGAACGTATGGAGTACATTGAACGCTTAAAACCGAGTTGGCAATCTCACGTTCGTATCCACGCGTCAATGGATAATGAATATAATTTTAGCGAAAGTGTCGATAGTTTTTAGGTGTAGTAGAAACACATTGGTACGCTGGTGGTATACCAACCCATAATTTTCCATTTCGACACAACTGCCTCTCGTACCACAATCGCAATTACTGTGGAACCAAACCGCATCTTTCGATTGGTACATTTTGTGGTGTGAGGTTTATGTTAATTACTTGTTTGAAATATATTTTATGTTAAATAACTCAATAGTGTAAATGTCAATAATTTTACGACGTTTTACATTAGCAAACGAGCATGCAGTTCATCTGATGGTAAGCGGGCCTAACTTCATATAGAACTGTGTTCAGAACACAGCAGCGCATAATAATTTTACTGTCTTTAACTGTGTGGGTGTGTACGCATTATGACTAAACTATTTTTTGTTTTCTTTCTTCCTTTCTCTCTTTCCATAATACTACTGGCATGGCATAGGTGTGGCGTTGGTGCTTCCGGATTCGAACCACAACAGCATTACCATCTTTACCCTTATTAGAACTTTTATTCGTATGTAAAACATAAATTATTAAAAAAGAGATATACAAATAAAAAGACATGTTGAGTGATTTGCCGGATCTTATCAGTTGTGCTCGTGTTTCGATCCGGTCCTGATGTAAGAAAAAAAAAGTAACTGACAATTTGTAAGTGCCCCCGTAGGTCTAAGCATTTAATTTAAATTATGTAAGTATTTATTTTCTTAAAATCTAGGTATACTAAAGATGGAAATACATAATCTACTTTTTATAGAATAGCATTAAATGTTTTTCATACTTTGATAACGTCTTATCTTCACAAAATATTCGTTATTATCTCAAGAAAACAATTCTTTGAAAGAGATAAGTTCTGGTGGCCTTAAAAGATTACCTCCAAAAATTTTATACTTCAAGTGTATTAAAGAAATAGATTTTTGGTTAATACTTATAATTTCATCTTTTTCTATCTTGTCTTGAATTTATTGTAGAAAAATTGTTTCGACGAGTAAATTAACTTTTCCTTAACAACGGTAATCACTGCCATTTATAGGACATCTGTGAGCTTAATATATAACAGGTTCTATTTGAAGTTAATCACAGATATGTTACTTCCCCTAGGCCTAGGATGGTCCATCCCTGTAGTTCCGGGATCAAAATTTGGCTACGGTATTCCGTGTCTGTCGTAAGAGGCGACTAAAAGTTGCTTCCGGGGTTGTGGGCGGAAAGAGTAGCTCGAACCGTCCAGCCAGGCAACCTCCTGAAGGACGACGGTATGTGTGGCCGCATACTGCCGTAAAATCCAGATGGTGCGGTATGCCCAGCTGCTCATCTGGGTGGTGCCCAATGGGGCGCGCTCAGAGCACTTCGGTGCATTCCTTTGGAGATCCCGGAGCCCCCTTTGTAGCACCGAGGATGGCCACTGGGGGGATTTTAAGATGGTCACTTTATATGAAAGTGATCTGCAATCACACCCTTCCACCCAATTTTACTTGACTATTTTGACAAAAACACATATAAGCGTTATCATATGTATGTGTATGTATGTAAATGTATCATTATGAATAAAAAAGAAACATGTTAAGCAGTCCGTTTTTTGTTTTAATATTTTTAACAATGTTACTAGTTTCGTTGTATAACTTTCCTTTTTAATCATAGTGTTTTTTTTATGTGGACAATAAAAGATGTAAAAACAAATATTGTAATTGACAATTTATAAGTGCCCCCGTAGGCCCATCAAAAAATAAAGACAGTTCATTTTATTTAATTTCTGTTTGGTCATTTCCTTAACGTCAATTAATTATCACATTCTTAACGGACTTATGTTTTACTACATTTTTATGGCGGAGGGTGCAAAGATATGATGTATTAAGGAAGTAGCTTTGAAAGTCGGCCATTTTATGTCCTTCGGATAAAATGATTAATCATTTTGGGGGTAGTTAGAAATAAAACCCGACCTTTGTCTTGCGCCTCGTCCTTTGTTCTGAAATCAATTTATGTAATGTAGACGTTACGGACCGTGGAGGAAGTGACCGATGGACTCCTAATGGTCAATTACGATATGGGTAAATACAGTTTTATTTAAAACTAGCTTTTTCCCACGGTTCCGCTTGCTTCAGTCACATTTACAGCGATAATGTTTATTTTGTGTGTTCAATCTTTCCATAATCTTTTTGCAAAATTTTAGTAAAATCCATAAAAAAAGAAAGAAAGATAAAGATAAAAAAGAACTTGCGTACAATCGTGATGGTAAGTGGTCACTGCTGAACTATAATATATAACTCACCACAAATAGATATTCGATAGAAACCCTCAAGTAAGACTCCAGGTGCACTATCGCTACACCTGTTTGAGCTATTTTCTGTTGCATTAGTTTAAAAGGTGTGACAAGGACCTCACGGGTATCACGTCGTCTGTAGATAATAAAAATAAATTAATACTTGAATGTCCCTTGGTGCTGATTGCAGATGTCTTTAGCCACCTATTGATGAATCATCATGTCTAGATCTACCATTAGCTAAACGTCATGATCTTTTCTTATTTCAATTTAAGAGTGTAATAGAATGAAAAGTTTACAGTTTATTTTATAATCCTAAGGAAGTTTTGTATATTTTTTTAAATAAATGAATTAAGAAGCTATGTTTTATTAATTGCTGTGATGAATATTTTTAACGATTTTTTTTACAAAAAGAGGTCGATATTTGGCGAAATACATTTAATTCTCGCATCGTTTTAGATAACGTAACACATGAAATCATATAAGTTATTTTTGGAGTCTATTTGAAATGTATGTCCATGTCACGGACAACCTCTTTCTTCCCGTTTTTGTTAACTTTCGGATGCAGTGCAAAGTGACCGCTTTTGTTCCAAAGTTCTGTGACTCTGATGTGTTAGAATAGAATTAATGGTCTTAGAACAATGCTTTATTTTATTATTAAATAAAAAAATAAAAAAACACTTTTTCTGACATAGTCTTAGTATTTTTGTCACGAAATACCCATTTAATAATAATAATAGCACTTTCTAAATTCATAGTTACAAATCCCCCCCCCCCCCCGAAAATCCCCTCAGAAACATCAAAACCTGACCTGGATACCAGAACCGAACCAGAACAGAAGTCTAAATTCATGATTCAAATATCTGTCTGACCGGGAATCACACCCGGTACACATGCATGTCAGACCTATCTGGATATTTATCTGTTTGGGTCCATCTGGAGTCAATCGCAGACTAATGAAGATGCTCCTCTTGAGGACTAGGATAAGCGCCTTATATAAGAGCCGGCGACTACATATTTCTACCGAAACGCAAGAACTAATCAACCCTAAACATAGGTGTGGCGGTTACATCTCCGAACCAACCAAACTCGTTCTACCTTGTAAAAATAAATATTAAAATTACATATAATGTTGTTTAAAATTGATAATTTACTTTATTTATTTTGTAGCGCTTCCTTAGCGCCGGTGAAAATATCCGAGTTAATTTGTTCGATGCCGCGTGCCGCATGTGGGCTAGTGATGTGATAATTGGAATTTACATTACGATAGAAAATAATTCGGTAATTTAATACAATGGTATTTGAAAATTATGCGTTTAAACTATTCTGCTTATGCAAGCATTCTGTTAAATATTCCAATATTTCAATTTGGATAAAGTTTAATAGCTATTTAATTAAGTATTGCAACTATGAAGTTATTTTATTTAGTTTTAATAGATATTTAATTTTATTGTTTTCGAGCGGGAAACCTTCGATGTAGCCCTCGGAAGTAAAGGGACGAACCTAGCTTAACCTACAGATAAGGCATATGGTCTACATGAGGGAATACCTTAGGAGGAACATCATCATATTCAGATCTTGTACGTTCTCGGTAGGGAAGAGGGTGCAAAACAGTTTTTTTATAATTTTTTTGAGTGTATATTATTCTTTAATATGGGTTACATTTCCATGGGCGAGCTAGTTCTTCAGTCTGTGAGCATCCCGAGGCCATTTTAAGAGGGCAGTAAGCAGCTCATCAGCTACTTTTATATGATTAATATATTGAAAATATTAATCAATCTGAATAATAAGCCAGAAGAAAAAATAACGCGAAGTCTTACGAATCAGAATGCAATCCAATGATAACTAGTTTGCAATATAAGTCAGTGTAAGTCAGTCAATTAGGGGAGTAGCCAATTTACAATTTATATATGTAATCATACGAAGAACGAATATTATCATCTGTAAGCAACTTCACACATGACAAAGGTTCTGAAGTCAGTCGCAGATCGCTACTTCCAAAGACCAAGATCGCCTTATACATAAGTGAGTCGAACTACACCGAAACGCAAGAATCACTTCACGTTACAAATAGGTGTGGCGTTGGTTCTCCCCCGGTCGAACCATATACGTTCTACCACTTATCATAAACTAGTAACATCGTTAAAAACATTAAAAGAAAAAATCCGACTGCTTAAAATGAATTTTTTGTTCATAATGAGATGATATTTAATTTAATGCTTAAATGAGTTTCTGTCAAAATAGTCAAGTAAAAATATTACAATATATATATATATATATTGATTAGTCTATTTAATAGCTTTAATTTGATACCCCTATTGTCGTAATAGTAAAAATATATGTCTCTCCCCCCCCCCTTTACCTCCATTTCTAGGCGCCATTTTTTAAATTATATAGTCTATGTTATTATGCAAAGTCAGACGATTCTAATGATGTACCATACGTCATAATCCGTCCAGCTGTTTGGACTGAGGACGCTTCCTGTAAAGCAATCGGCTAATAAATAAATAGCTCACCACCATTTCAACTGTGTTCATAAATAATAACAGTCTGTTTTACCTAGGATTATTAAAGTTTACATCTTAAATTTTAACTTCTGGTCCCTCAAAGATGTAAAGCTATCTTCGCTAACAATAAAACAATGAAAGCAGTCGGTGTCAAAAACTTGTAATCTTGAATTTCGTAGCAGACAGATGTTATAAGGTTTGATTAAATATTTATAAAGAAAACTTGAGATCATATTCAAAGAACTAAGTTTCGCTATTCGAAACTACGTAGTTTTCATCCATATTCAAATCATTCTATATTTGTACGCTTTTAATATTTATGAAAATAGAAAATTGGATTGTGTTTTGAGTATTCCGTTAAGGATTGTAACTACGTTATACTAATAATAATAATAGCTTCATTTATTCCTTACAGTTTTAACATTTCTTCAATATTGTTAGTTGTGTTAGTAATTTGATTATATTATTAGTTAGTATTAATTTATATAATATTTATAAATACTTTAAATTAATTTATTTTGTAAGGGCCACCCTGGCGGTGAAAGCCTCCTCCATTTTCTTCCATTCTGCTCTATCTATTGCCAGTCTGTGCCAGGATTTTTCCGCCGTAACGACTATATAGATAGATAGATAAAACATTTATTCCATAGCCTAAGATACAACACAAGATAACTTATATTCTAAACATTGAACATAGAATGTGTAGAAAGTGTTGCAGCAAAAGTCTATGGAAAAGGTACCGGAACTCAGTGAAAGCCGAATTGAATCCAGCACTATATCGTCACTCCATCTTTTGAAAGGCCTTCCTTTGAGTCTTTTTTATAGATGAGGTACCAATTTGTGACGATTTTAGACCAACTAGGTTATACTATAGCGTCTTAAATTATTTAATTATACTGTTTAGGTTGTAAAATATTTATATTCTCCAACGTTGTCGTAATACCTACACTATAGGTATATATTCTTTATGAAAAAGAAGCAAAAAAAAAGCATACTTCCCTCTTGATGCTTCTAAAGGGTGGTAGAACCAGTGTAGTCCGCCCGGGGAGGTCCCACCGCCACACCCATTTCTAGCGTGAGGCAGTTCTTGCGATTCGGTGGAAAAGTGTGGTTGCCGGCTCACTTATATATGAGGCGACCATCTTTGACCTCAAAAGTGGCATCGCAGCTGTGATCGAGTTCTATGTGAATAGAACCCCAGTTCTATATGATGTTGCTTACAGATGTCCATGGGCGCTAGTGACAACTTACTGCTCGTTTGCTAAAAATCTCATAAAAAAACACCAGTTCCAGTTTGGTCTGAAGGGTGTAGTAAGAGACACACTTATCCGGGCGTTTCAACTTGGTCCTCAGGGGTAACAACTCATCTGTTGCTAAGCTTCAGTGAGACTGATATTATCTGGGCTTGAATGGGATTGAATGGGGTTGAATGATGATGAGCGTCAGTGTCCACTTACCAGATGGACTATACGGTCGTGTACTACTTCCATATTGTATAAAAATCACCTTTTCATGGCGGGGAAAATACCATGGGGGATGTAGGGAACCTTACTATAAAGAAATACATACTCATTTTCTCTTTAGCTTAAATCTTTGTTAAACTAAGAGTAAGTTATTAATAAGTGGACATAAACATTACTTATTCAACCACTTTCTAAGGAGAAGAGTAGCAAAAATATCATAGGCGAAAGTATGTTAACTTTACTCTATGATCCCCATACTTATTTCTCTATTCTTTGTCTCTTCTAAGGAGAAGTATGTTAATTTTATTTAATGAAGATCCACATACATTTCTTCCACATACAAACACGTATAATTTATCGATAACATCTGAATATATATATCCTTCTAACGAATACACCCTTTTTTATCTGATTGAAGTACCAAACGAGCATGCAGTCCACCTGATGGTCAGTGGTCACTGCTGCACATGAACACCTGTAAGCAACTTCAAATAGAACATGGGTTCTATCTGAAGTCAATCACAGATGCGTTACTACTCCCGAGGACTATGATGGTCGCCTCATATAAAAGTGTGCCGGTAACAACACTCTTCCATCGATACGCAAAAAAAATGCTTCACGCTAGAAATAGGTGAGGCGGTGGTACTTCTCCGGTCGAACTACTCTGGTTCTACCATCTGCAGAAGCACCTACACTTATTTCAGAAGCGAAGCAGTTCTTACGTTTCGGTGGAAATGTGTGGTTATTGGCTCTCTGAAATTTACAGTGGAACGGTGTGGTTACCGGCTCACTTAAACACAAAGCGATCATCTTAGTCCTCGAGAGCAGCAACACTTCTGTGATCGACTTCAGACAGAATTCCCGTTCTATATGAAGTTGGTTTCAGATGTCCATGGGCGACAGACACTACTTACCATCACGTGGACTGCATGATCATTTGCTATTTTGTTCTAAAAAGATAATATCGACATAATCCACTCAATCCCTATACAGATTGTTAATTTCCTCGCGAACGGTATTAGTATTTAATTAAAAGTTGTCTTGTGCAAAATGCGGCGACGAACACTTTCATAAATTCTGTCGCGAGCTGTGATTGGCATGTGTGGAAGACAGTTTGCCAGTACTGTTCTGTATATCTTATATTTGTTAATTAATTTCGCGGTGCAGTTATTTTGTGCTATTTATGTTTGTATATGTAGAACGATTTTACCTACTGTTGAACACCAATCTTCTGAAGAAAAAGGAAAAGCAAATGGGGTTGTTTAGTCATTGATAGCAGATGCATAGAACATTTAATGGCACTTAACTTTTTGAAAAAAAATGTACATCAATTGATACGTACACTAATAAGTGGCAAAGAAGCATGCATGCACTTGAGTGGTCATTGTCACCAATGGATATCTATAGAAGTAAGCCAAGACAAGATTTGAGTCTTACTTGAGACTGGCCACCGATTCGATGCTATCCTGCTACTATATTGCCGAAGATTAGGTTGGAACACCTTGGATGTGTACGTCTTCTTTCATTCTTCAGGCTAGAACTCAACAGTAGGTAACACCAAGTTATTAAGCAGAAAGGTGTGGCGGTGGTATCTCCGAAATCGCGCCACGAATTCAATCACTTTCAAAAATTACATAAAAATCTTTACTTTATACAAACCGAGTTAAACTTAATTTATTACCTATGCTTTTCCTCACGTTTACTTGTTAATCTTTTTTCGTTGTTTGCTAGATTTTATCATAGGATAAGAAATTATTACTAAGAGCTAGAAACTTAAATATTTTATGTCATTGATGAATATTAGTGTATTCTTATTTATTTATTTATTTATTTATTTATTTATTTATTTATTATCATTAGTTGGAGAGATTACATAGCTTCCTAGCCTCATACACGTCCGTATAGATAAGCCCAGTGGCTCACCATGGTCATGATAGCTCATCATGGTTTAGCCATAATAAAAATTTGCGCCTAGCCTCCCCGTGAGCATCAGCACATACTTGTTCCAACATGGAAAGCTTAGCTGGAAAAGTTAGAGTTAGGTAAGTTGAGCGTTAAAAGTAAAAATTTAGCTGGAAGTTGTACCAAAATTTGCTAAAATTTTCTCAACGCTGACACTTGCAGCGTTGAGCTCAGCAAGCAAACTGTTTGTAAAAGCCATATACCATTGGCTTTCCAGTGGCTTAATAGGATTCTTTACTAATTCTATTTCTTAAAAATATGTTTCAAGTGAGATCGGTAATTAAAGTTGTATTATGAAAACGAGCAAATAATCCCGGCTGTTCATTTGATATCCAACATATTTGTAATATTCAAACGAGAACTCAACGTTCATATTGACACCATTACAGTAGTTTACAGCGTCCTTTTGCCCTCAAAGAGTGTTCGTGTTTCGTAGTCAAAAATTTTAGAATGCATTAAAATACGGCTCGCTGTTAACTCGAGAACTTCATTTACATCGGGACCCGGGATCTGTGGGTTTGTGTTCATTGACTTCCGTCATAACTCTTTATAATTGAAGTAGCAAACGAGCATGCAGTTCACCAGGGGATATGCTACTGCCGCCTATGGGCATCTGTAATCAGTCCCAGATAAGATCTTGTCTGTGGTAGATGTAACTATTTTGACGATTATAAAAACAAAAGTTTTTTAAGCGTTCGGTTTTTTATGACAATAATCAATGACGGATGTGTTCTCCCGAGGGCTAAGATGGTCGCCACAAATATGAGTGAGCTGGCCACTTCCTTCCACCTCACGCTAGAGACAGGTATGGCGTTGGTACTTCCCCGGTCGAACTACACTGGTTCTACCAACTGGTAAATCTCAGACGTACTAAAACGGGAATTAACGTAACATTATTGTCAATGGAAACAGTCTCAGCGTATTTGCATTCGGATTACTGTCTAAATAGAAGAGAATAAGCCCCACTTTTGTACAGGTTCCGCGCCAAAATTTCGGTATATCATTCATGGAGCTCCTTTTTAATTAACATACCTACGGGGAATATATTTTGCTTTTTATCTCATGTGCTTCATAACGATAGTTAATTAAAGCTGAGTTATTGCTATAATGATAATGTATTTTCAATATTGCTATACTAAAATGTTAAGGACTTTTTTTATCAGGTTGAAACAACAAACGGGCATCTAGTGCACCTGATGGGTCGTAGAGACTGCCGCCCATTGATACCTGTAAGCATCTACATACAGAACAGGGGTTCTATTTACAGACGTTCATAGACGCGTTGCCACCCCCAAAGAATAAGATGATCGCCTCAATTTAAGTAAGCCGCCAACCAAACTCTTCCTGCGCAAGGTAACGACCGTTTCTCGTTAGAAATAGCTATAACGGTGGTAACCCCCGTTCTACAACCTACAAAAAACTTTAATTAACCATTGACGGTTACAAACTGATAGGGCAGGATATACGCGTTTCAGACGCTATGAAAATAAAATTTCGACGATCATGCTTGGGTAGTGGCTTTGCTCCGACAGTCTCTTGGAACTTGTTTATATGCATGATGTTTAGAAAACTCCGAAAGCGTGATTTAGAATTCAGTGCCGTCAACTCTGATGAGTTGCGAAAGCTCGCCACAGTCCAACGAGCTGACCAAGTATGAATTAGTAGACTTCATACAACTTTGTGATTTTTTTTACACATAATTATTAGGTGCAATCCTCGCTATGTTTGCTACCGCCCATGTACTGTAAGCAACTTCATACAGGATACTAGTTATTTGAATTGGAACCAAGTTGTATTGCTCCCGAGTTCTGAGATAATCGCTTCATATAAAAGCATTCGGCGGAGGTAAATGCTGCAGAGATAAAAAACAGATATTATTAGCATCCGACAACATTATCCGTGTATTAAAAACTAAAGCATGTAAAACGCTCAACATATTGTAATTTCCGTACGCAAACATATTGCAACAAATATGTTCTCAAGCACATTATTTTTATTCATGAGAATACCTAGTTCTTTAAGAATATAAACTATCGTAAACTCGCCTATTTGTGGTTGTAGAATATTTTATGAGGAACTTTAGCACGTTGTAGGTTCAAGTACGGCTATTGCAACTTGATTTATAAAGAAGGCAGCCTTAAAGAAACTTTAGCATATTATTTGGTGTCCGATTCATCCTATTCCTAGAGAGCTCGTGGTTATTTGGCAGATTTTTTTATTTGATTATTTTTCAAGTTATTGTCTATCATTTTAAATTTGAATTAAGAATATATTCACCGTTTCACTATTAAAAGTCACATTTCATATTACCGCAAAAATTTGAGTAAAATTCAAAGTTATACACGAGTACTTTTACTTTCTCCATTATTACGAAGTTTCATTACAAAGGAATTAGTTGGGGCTATTTACCGTAAAATTCTAATAGTAAAGGTAAAAAGTACAGCCTTCAAACGTAGGACAAATAGACAGGATAAAGAACGTTATATAAAATATTTCCAGTGTTCCGAAGTTACATTCAATAAAAAAAATGTAACGTAACCTATACACACAGAAACGATTTTTCTTTAATAATGTTTAGCATTCATAGACGACTGATAGCAATGTAACCTACATTGCTATCTGTCTTCTATTATTGCTAAATATGGGTTTTAATTTCTTTGCGCAGTTTTTTCAAAATAAAAAAAATAAAGAAAAATATAACTGACTTCCATGGCACTAAAAGCAAAAAATAATTTAAATATATATTGGTTTAGTACATAAACAGTACATAGTCCCGAAGTCGGCCCTCAACACACTTCGCTAAATCATGTCGACGAAACTATGTTCTACGAGTATATGGGCTCCGTAACGAATAGATAACCTTTCTTCCTTTGGGAAGTCGGTTATAAATAATCTTATAAGAAGCTTCAAATTAGGCTGAATCGATTCGGATATTAGCTAAAACTATATCAGAGAGACTATAATTGTATTTTTTTAAATACTAGAGACTATAATTGTATTTTTGTTATAAATATTGCATACACTTTTATACAAATATAGTAAAAGTCAAATGCTTCAATTTTATTAATTTGTATAGATATACCAATCTCTATCAGAGTACATCTATATAACGGTAGATGTACTCTGTACTAGAGTACTAGTTGGGAGCGCGCTCAGAATTCTTTAAGCGACTCGATTCCCATGCAAGGCACGTCTATTACAAATTTACAGGCGATTCATTCGCTATCGAATTATTAGGCATTGATCTTTTTAAAATTTCGTCGACTAATTCGTTTCGAGTCGCTACCTCTTCGAATTTTCGTGGAATAATTTGATTGGACGACCAATGAATGACTAATTGTCTGTCGGTAATAATTCTTTTAGGGAATTTTATGCGGATTGCGAAAACGGTTATATTTCTTCTAAGTATAATTGAGATAGAACGAGTTCAAACGAAGCACTTTTAGCGTTTCGATGGGCGTGGTTGCCTACTTTCAAATGTGGCAAGCATCTTAGCTCTCGGCAGAAGCAACAAATATAGTTCATCATCAGATAAAACCCTCGCTCTATTGGAAGTTGCTTACAAAGTAAATGGGGTCCATGTTATTGTCAGCTGGATTGCGTGCTCGTTTGCTTCTTGTAAAACTTATAATGAAAAGTCTTGGTGATAGCCTATGTTAAATTATTATAACAAAATAAATAATGTTCCTTACTACTAGCGCCATCTGTTTTGTCTATGTAAATTATTATTGAATGACTTCTTTTAAATAAAAGTTCAGTTGATCGCAAACTATCGTAGCGTTTTATTAGCCTAACAGTTTAAACTTGGCCTCTGAATCAAGTGGCGATATTTTACTTACTGATATTTCACATCACATCATAACACAAGTTTACCAAAAAACTTAAGAAAGTGTGTAAAGGGTATGAGTAGACCATTTACACTTGACCAGCATGGTGGACTATGACTTAAACCCCTCTTATTATGATAGGGGACTCGTTTCTACTTGTCCCCGTTCAGTGTATGTATTAAGACTTATGTAATCAACCTTAGATAGCTTTGTAGGACACTGACGATGAATTTTACCAGTGGCAGAACTAGTATAGTTCGACTGGGGAGGTACAACCTCCACACGTATTTCTAGCGTGAAGCAGTTCTTGCGTTTTGGTGGAAGGTCGTGGTATTTTTTTCTATTGAACTGAAGTGGCTAACGAGCATGCAGTCCACCTGATGGTAAGTGGTCATTGCCACCCATGAATATTAGCAACGCATCTGTGTTCGACTTCACATATAACCCTTGTTCTACGTAAAGTGGCAGTAACCACATGCCGTCAGTTGTACTGCACTGTGTGTGCTCGTTTCATACTTAGGTAAACGTAATAAAAAAAGATCGTATGTGTCGTTACCATGCCTTTCAAACTAAAACAGAAAACTCCGACATAAATAGAAACACTTTTCGTAAGAATCATAATCTAAACGAGAAATTTATAGCTTTTATTAGATAGAATAAAATAAACCTGAGATGCGCCAATACATTACAAACAGAACAATTGGAGCGTTCAGTAATAAATATCTTGCTACTTGAGCGTATATGAGAGTTATTTTTTCGATATAGTACATAGTTTACGCTTGCATGGTCCCGTATCATTCTTACATTTAACATCATTGCTTGGATACAAGTATTGTCTTATCCGTATTATATCTATCGTATATTCTGACATAGATACGGTAGAAAACAGAGGAGTCAAAAGACTCCAGGTGGAAGAACGGTGGATCTATTTCTAGCGCGAAGCAATCTTGCGTTTCACTGGAAGGGTGTGGTTACTCACTTATGTTTGACTATTTAGTCTTCGGGACTGGCAACCCATCTGTAATCGACTACAGATGAAGTTTCTTATAGATATCATTCGGCGGCAGTAGCCACTTACTTTCTGGTGCACTGCATGCACATTTGATACGTTTTAATATGTTTGCACGATAATTTTATTTTTCAAATGTTTGAGCATTGAAACAGCTTTTTTAATTAATTGCCTGTAACTTTATAGGATTTCGGTACAAAAGAGTAACCAAGGCATTATTTTCGACTAGTCCATTACTACCTGTCTACCTACCTATCTACTTCATGCTGCTACATTTTTATTAGGCATCATTACTTATTATTGTTAACCTTTCAAAATGTAAATATATTTTGA
Organism: Cecropterus toxeus; assembly: GCA_018249875.1. NCBI lineage: Eukaryota > Metazoa > Arthropoda > Insecta > Lepidoptera > Hesperiidae > Cecropterus > Cecropterus toxeus. The sequence goes on along the minus strand of DWNE01001787.1, from coordinate 1,772 downwards.
GAATAATATAGATATATGCATGTGTTTAGGTATGCTAATAAATAATCTGTCCTAATAAAAATATATTATTAAGACAGATGGTTAACTAGACAGATATATTAAAACTAAAAATATTTTTGTAAACTGTATTTTTTTTACTTCTAAAATTCAAGTAGCAAAGGAGCTTTCAGTCGACCTGATGATAAATGGTTACTGCTGCTCATGGATACTTGTGTCAAACTCCATATAGTTCAGGGGTTCTACCTAAAACCCACACAATTTGTCAAACATGAAGAGGAACGTGATCGTCATAATTTAAATTTTAAAATAACCAACAACGAAGTTATTCCCGCGGTTTCTTACTTCACGTCTACGGTAGTGAGTTTTTTATGTGTTTATATAGGTCATAAATTATAATAGGTTGTTGTCATGACTAGGTTGTATTACTAAGCCCTGTCCCTGTAGTTCCGGGACCAGAATACGGCTAAGGTGTCCCCTGCCTGTCGTAAGAGGTGACTAGAAGGGAGCTTCTAGGGTTGCGGGCGGCTAGAGTGGGAGTTCGAACCAGTCAGCCAGAAACCCTGGGAATGACGGCGACATGTGTGGCTGCATGTCGTCACAGACACTGGAAGGTGTACGAGGACAGTCACACGTCACCCAAGAGATGAGCCCGTAAGGGGCGCCGCGCTAGGGGGCACCGGTGCGATCCATTGGAGTCCCCTGCAAGCGCTGAGAAAGGCCACCGAGGGGGTTTTGTGGGTAAAAATCCCGTATAACCCGGAATCTCTCCCAAGGATTCGGTGTACCTTTTTAAGGTTTCCCCTCCGTCACCAAAAAAAAGGTCATAAACTATATATGTACCAATTTTCGGTGAAATCTGACCTGTAGTTATTATATGAAAGCGTGACAGATATGCTCGCAAACTTTCTCATTTATAATATTAATGAGATTTTACTGTATATAAAATCTTATTAATATTATAAATGAGAATATACATTTAGACACTTCTATGTATGTTTTAGTCTATGACAAGATGAACGTAGCGCAAGTCCTCTTATTGATTGGAACCTACGGAATCTCATTTCCTGCTACGGATATTTTATATCTTCAACCCTCGATACAATGGGAAAAATAAGTGTGTACTTTGTTTACTGGAGGGAAAACTTTTGTATGCTGTATTTTTCACTATCTATATTTATATAAATAGGTAAAAACAAAACAGTGCACTACTTTTTCCTTTTGTTTGTTTTTCTTTACATTATCTTAGATACTTATTATTATTAAGGATTTCGTTATATAATAATGATGTATAATTGTATACTTTGCAAATAATTGTATTAGTATAGTAAAGAGTTTTTGTATTATTGTATAATATAGAAGTAGCATACGAGCATGCATTCCTGTCGGTGGCCACTGGTTATGATTGTTTAGATTTTAAGTGGGAACAAAATTTTACTTAATTTTGGTCACAGATTTTATCCAAGGTACGTAGGTGGCCACATTCACGTAGAAACCCAGACGAGTGTTCCCGCAGTCGGCACCACCAATAAAGGACGCAAGACCTACTAGCTTATTTTTCTGGACTAGTGGACTTCCTGAGTCTCCCTGAAAACAAGAAGGATATTAGTATTACTTATCATAATAGACTAGCTGTGCCATGCAGTTTCACCCGCGTTTATTTGAGAACAATCTATTAAAATAAACAAACATAGCATGATGTTATATAGCCTAAAGCCTTCCACGATAAATTTACTATTCAACACAAAAATAATTTTTCAATTCGAACCAGTAGT
>DWNE01001786.1:0-20729 GCA_018249875.1 Cecropterus toxeus | reverse complement strand
ACGACATCTACCGGTGAGTGGGGGCCGCTCGGCCGTGCCGGTGGTGGGCCGCGTGGTGGCGTGGTGGGCGCCGCCCGCGCCGCCCGCCGGCCGCCGCCTGCTGCTCGCGCACGGCACGCTGCAGCCCACGGACGACATCTACCGGTGAGTGGGGGCCGCTCGGCCGTGCCGGTGGTGGGCCGCGTGGTGGCGTGGTGGGCGCCGCCCGAACTGAGGACCAATTTGCTGCAATAGTAGATAGTTAAAATTATAGCTAGAGCAACTTACCTGACAGTATTATGTCGTCGACATGGATGCGAAAACTGCTATCAACCTGCTCGTCAACTTACTGTATAGCCGAATAATTGAAATAGCTCATGAATCTACACAAATGTCATGCTTACAGATTTTTAGAGTAAAATGAAATATGTACAAGGAAACTCATTTAATCATCATAACATCTAAATACTCTAATTATCATAATCTTAAATTAGATCAAACATGACCGGTAAACTTAGTGTGCTTTTACTAAAGCAACACCTATTTTATAACAGCGAAACCTAAATATTCAAGTTTAGAGGGCTTGACAAGGTAATTGATGCTTTACCCATCATCCATTTGTTAGTAGACTAATTAGATAATTATTATTTATAGATACGTACAAAAGAAAGATTGCCCGGAACCGCAGGAAGAGCCCGCGCGCGCACACTCGCCCACCCGACAACAACAACAGCAACAACAGAATTTGCAGCAACAGCCCGCGCAACAACAATAACAGTTACAGAAATACGCCGCGATCCATCGTCCCAGCACTCGTCAATACATCCCGTAGTGTGGTCGGATCGTGCGTATTAAAGTTTGCTAAACAACATTTAGCTAAACTATACCTTAGTGATGGACAGTTCAAATTCGCTTGAGACATTCGTCTGTTAATTTCGTATGTATTTAATGTACCTTGATATTGTATTAATGAGTTCAAAATTGTCAGTCAAATATGAGGGGAATATTGTATATAATTTCATACAACGATAACTATTAAATATGTTCCTTAGTGGTTTGCATTCAAATTTGTGTGTGTAATTTAGAGTTCACTTTTATTGGTCGAATAAAAATTCCTAAACGGGTTGAGACCTTAGGTCTTTCAAAGATCCATTTAATGTCTATAAGTATAAACTTAATGGCAATATAATTATTAGAGATTAGCGTATTAAAAAAATCGGGTGTTTTCGCGCAGGCACCATTTTTGGATATGTTTCCAGCAATTCGTCAAAATCAATTAAAAAAAAACTTTATTTTAAATAAATAAAATCTAAGTATTACTTATTTCAATAAAGATTTTAATGTGAAGTAGCGAAGTATCTATTCGTCTCACTCGTACTTTAAAGTTTGCGAGCGAGTTATAAGCCGCCATTATATATAATTTAGATGAGCTAAATGTTCAGATAATATTATTACTTTAGAGTAAAATGCACAGTAATTGCTTGTCAAGAAATTTAGAAACAAAAGGTCGCTAGTATAGCAATAATTAAATTAATATTAGCTCGAAGTTAATCCACAAGATGGCGGTAATTCGATATAATTAAAACGTGTTTGAAACTTTTGTTAAAATTAGATGTTTAAATTCGTGGCTTTTATTAAAATTGTATAATAAAGTAATATTGTATAAATACCTAACATGTAATAGTATAACGAATGTTCACAATTATACAACTAATTGTTAAGGCTGTATTGTAGCTTTTATAATACAAGTAGTCATAGAAGTAATATAATGTAATAATAAATAAATATTTTATGTGCATGTAGGAATAATTTATATAATATATATCTAAATATTAATGGGATATTTGAAAACATGCAAGTATTGCTCGAAATAGTGATTGCCATCAACTGCCATATACGGGACCCCTTCAGAATAAGAGGGATTATAAGAGGCCCTGAGACCGAGAGGTAGGACCCTTCTGAATCTTGAAATCCTATGTTCTACAAAGCAGTTATCGCTTGTTTTAAATATTAAGAAATAATTCACTTTTGAAGGTAGAATCCAGTAAGTCGTCTCTGGAAGTACCATCGCTAAATCTATTTGTGCCTAATAAGAGTTGACTTTGTGCCTAATAAGAGTTGCCTGTGTTCTAGTTCGAAGAGTGTGGTATGTAAGACATACTTATCCGAGTGTTCCAACATTATCCTCTGGGGTAGCGACGCAACAGTGGCTGATCTCACGTAGAACTCTTTTCTAGAACCTTTTTGTTCATTTCAGATTACCATGTTCGCACCAGGTTTGCATGCTACTCCAATTTTTTAAACATCTAAGAAAATATAAATATTTTACCCATTATATTTGTGAACGTGTGTGAACTAAACTTGGTAACTTGGTCACGGTGTGGTAAGGAAGACATACTTAATCGAGGCGATCCACTTAGTCCTGAGATATAGCAACAATTTTGTGCCTAACCACAGGTAAGTCTGATCTTATCAGTGGTAAGATTACAAATATCCAGGGGCGGCAGCGACCATAGCTATCAAGGGGACTGCTTGCTCGTTTACTACTTCAATCTTATAGTGGTCTGTTGTTCTCACTCTTCTTTCGAGGGGAGAATCCCGTCTGGCAATAAATCAATTAAAGGGTTGATGAGATCGATGAACAGTTAACATCTTAATGAAATTTATAAAACAGGGGAAATGAATATTACGAGAAAAGGCATTTTATTCAATTTTGTAAAAATGTTTCTTTTTTAAATACATTAATGAAAACGCGTGAAATATTTAAATATGGAGGAGACTTACCGGTAATTATTCCATTCATTTAATTGGAGTAATTTTGGGAAAGAATAAGTATTAAATGTGTGTAAGTTACCCAGTTGGTGGATGGATTTGGATTATATGAAGAGCGATAAAAATATTGGATTTTAATAAAAATGGTATTATTTCTTAAATTTCCGAGACATATAAATATGTATAAAATGGTATTATTTCGACTGTTTTGTGATTTTTGATTTGCAGCAAAGTAGAGTTGCTTGTTGGAGTGTGATGAAGTAGATTTAAGTGAGTGAGGCGTTCCAATTTAGTTATCTCTAATATAATCATTTCTAATCGAGTTTAAATAGAAATACTGTTAGAGACAATTATCTGCTACCTTGAACTGCCATAACTACTGAATTAGTTCCCAAACCAACTTTTGTCCATATTCCGTGATTAAACGCCATACTTATTGTGTGTAAAATATACTAGTATGTACGATTATAAATTGAAATCTAATATTAAGTCATTTTATTAAAAACTCATTTTATTACTAACGCATGTTTCATATTATAAATGAGGCACAATGTCGATTTTAATTTAAGTAATTTTCAAATTTAACCAATTTTTGATTTTATTAATGAAAATTTCTTGCAAAAATTTCCATTCTTAATTTTTATTTTTGAAAAATCTAATTTAGTGATGTCATTTTGAATGATAACTTGGTAGTGATCGTATACCTATTTCTGCATTTATTTTAAAATTTTCTTTGTAGTACTGAGCATTCTAATTATTCAGTATTTTATTATTTGAAAATGTTATTTTATTTTAACTAAACATATAATCCCAGTAATTTTAATTAGTGGTTTCTTAAATAAATTGTAATCCAAATATAGACTTTTAGTTTAAGTGGTGCATGAAATATGTTTAAAATGTGTTAATTTTTGTGTTTTTTTTTTCTGGTTCTATCTCAGTTATTGTGTATTCCTGTCTACTTTTTGTACTCAATTTCCATCAACTTTAGGTTGTTTAAACGACATCACAGATTTAGCTTTTAAGCCACAACATTCTTCCTACATTTGTTTTCTGCTTTTTCTTTTTGTATATTTCATTGTTCAACAATAATATTATTTTAACTGTAAAGTTGTAAGTGTTTGTAAAGTAAGTCCAAATTTATTTACTGCACCGCTCCAGAAACTGGCGGTTCTAGATATTTCGTTGCGGTGTGAAGGGGGAGGGGTATGGCCCACTTGAAGGTAGACTCTCGAAAAAACAGGTCTTCCTAAAAGAATAACACAAGAAAGTAAATTTTACCGGCCCGCAATGTTGCGGATAAACTGCAGTAAATGACTTTAATTTAAGAGATCTTCAGCCCCATCTTACCCAAAAGTTAAGTCAATGCAAGAAGCTCTTCTCACTGGAATGTTTATTGATCTTTACTTGCTTGATTATGCTTGTATCATTAACCTATTATGGTCGCATTGCTGGGTACTGGTCTCCCTTTAGCTTGAGAGAGATTAAGGTCATATTTTATGCCATGTACGAAGTGGTAGACTAAACACACCTTAGAGATTTTTTTTTTATAAGAACTCTCAGCTCACTGTTTTTCTTCACCTTTGCACGTAACTGAAAAGCTGGTGCCTGGGTTAGAACCTCGACCTGAATGAGGTGCAATTTAATCACTAGGCCATCACTGCCAATACTGATGATGTTTTGGCAAAATGAATTTTAATTATAAATGATTCGTCTTCCGGTTATTCATTTGAAGCAGCGGTCGATAACCTTTTGAACATAGTAGTTAAGTACTAAGTACCCACAAGAATATAACGATGAAAAACATTTTTTTCAACGTTGTCGTATAAGGTAATCAAAACGGTCGCATAAAAAACTCTCCTGAACATTCTGGCTGTAGAAAGGCCCACGGAGCGCAAGAAGTTCTGGAAAGGTCCATGAGGCGCAAGTAGAATAGCGGACCGCGGGTTGCCGACCGCTGCTTTAAAGTACTGAATATTTTCGTCCTATATTAAATTACTGTACAAAATGCAGCTCGTTAAGTTAGTACGAAATTAATTTTGAATTTTATAATAGCGAAAACCTACCGGATATTTTAATCCACATGTACGTATTTCATTTTAGTTTCTTTAAATATATAAAACAAATGTTGTTCGTGTTGTGTGTTCTTACCTGTCTGGGGATGTTATGGGTATGAAATTTCGGATCCGAATACGAATATAGGAATAATAATATTATACCGGCAGTGGCGTAGCGGGGGGGGGAGAGGTGAGGCGGTCCGCCCCGGGCGGCACATTTGGAGGGGCGGCGAAAACAGATTTGGGGGGTGGCAAAAACAGATTTGGCAACCTTGTTTTGTCATCAAGTTACATATTGTCGTTATTTTCTTTTTTCGGTCGTCAACTTTTAGATATTGTCGTTTTTTGTTTTACAATTCGTTTTTTTTTTGGTCGTCAAGTTAGATATTGTCGTTTTTTGTTTTGCATTATGTTGTCAAGTTAGATATTGTCGTTTTTTTTTTGGTCGTCAAAATTTGTATAATGTTGTGGCGAGGTCAATTTCCGCCCCGGGCGGCGTAAGCCCACGCTACGCCACTATCCGTTAGTTTCGGTTACGGATATAACATTTTTAAGCGACTTTAAACGTAAAATAAATGTAGGTGATGATTTGGTTTTATTTTGTATGTTATCCTTTGCTATTACAATCAGTCATATCAGTTTTTATTTTAGTCACCTAATCAATGTTAAGTGTTATTTAATAAAGCTAAAAACGCTATTTATTAAAACTACAAACTAAAGACGTTAATGTCCCGTAAAACATCCGAAATTAATGGAACTTCGACGGATATAATTTTATTCCGGATATCCGATAGTTTCGGTACCGGTTACAGATTTCCATAACATCCCTTGTTCTTCATAATTTTGTTTATGTAATGCATTTAATGTTTTGTTGTTATTGCACTCTTTATGTAATTTACGACCCTTTACGGAGGAGCTGTAATATATTACACATAGTTTCAGCAATAATGTTTGAAAATAAAATTGTAATATAAAAATTAAAATAAATAAAAATATAATTATCATGTTTTATACTTCACCTTAGTATTAGAAGACTGTCTTAAAAGTTAGAAGTAAACAGATATACAATGACTTCTTGCTTCTTAAATATTTGAAGAATTGTGATTTATTGAGATATAGTCTTATAATACCTACCTGTAATGTAAGTAATTAAATGTAATAAATAAAGTTATACTTCCAATGTTATTTGATTTTTTTATATATTTCCTCCTTTTATCACTGTGGTCCCCTCTGAAAGCTGTTTACATTTAAAAATAATACAGGCGTGATAATAGAAGAATACAATCAATAATATCAACTATACAAAAATATATACATGCATCTATATTTACGGTATGCGTCATTAATACATATCTACCAATAATTAAATTTCAATCTTTATACATCCTATTTTAAGTACATAAACAATTTCCTTCGCAAAATACTTATTTAATATAATTATGTGAACTTCAATTTTAAAATATTTATAGAATCTAGCATATCTATCAAATGTAGAACTTAATAATGCTTTCATCCAACACTATGCAAAGCCAGGCCTACGATTACAGGAGCACAAAGCTCGTCAGAGGTCGTCTGCGCATGCGTAATTCACCCTTTTGTTACGATGGTACAAGTAAAAAGCGATAACAGTAAATAGTTTAGCAATAAACAAACGATCAAAATACTGATTTCTTTAAAAATATACTGAAACATGTGCTGTTTAAGTGTAATTCGTATCCGCCAAAGACTATTTGGGTATTGTACTTCAGGTACTAGGTAATGTACTTCTTAGATGTAACTGGGACAATAAGAGTAATTACGTATGTATTCCTACAAAGAACGTATGGGAGCATACGTCATTATGATGTTATAACGTGAATTATGAAGCTAACTTAAATGTTTTTAAATTTATTTATAGCTATTAACATTTATACACGTACTGGTACATAATATTTTACTTACATGCACTACACATTTAAATTTAAGCTACATTTATGACGATAACAATTAATCTATCTTAGTAAGATCACTTTTAATTTCTAACGAGACACTACACGACTCATCATTTTCATTTCACACTTAACTCACGTAACATTCCAACCAGCCTCATTACAATGCATATTACATTGATATCCATAAGCTGTCAATCACTAGTTACGGGACCTCAAACAAGGATGCGACGAGAGGATAATTTCTAATGAGCAAAAGAGGATATTTGACAAATTATCCGGTAAGAGTCCGTGATATATCGTTTGAGAAACCATATAAATAGGGAACGAGCCCATCTTTACCATTATACATCTGTTTTGTAACAAATACAGTACAACAAACGATCAACAAGCAACATGTTCAAAATCGTAAGTTTATTTATTTTTATTTTATTAATTACATGATTTTTGCACTAAATAGATATTTTTTATCATATATTTATAGTGATTGGATTATTAATTTACTTTAGCTCCAGAATTTGGGTGTTATCAAGAACGTAAATTAACCCGTGTCATTCTCTATAGCCATGTCTACTCTTTTTCACTTATTAGCATATCAAAATATGTGACTCTTAAAACAACAATGGACAATGTAACTATATAGATAAATTATTACCATTTTATATTTTCGTATAATGAAAATATGAGTTAAAAGCAAGTTAAGATAGTAATCTATGTACCTACTTAGTTACTTAATCTCTTTAAATATCTATAATCCATTATTGAACTAATAAAGCAACTACCAATGGAAAAATAACATTTATCTTTCATTTTCAGGTACTCTTCGCCGCTCTCCTCGCCTTCGTCGCAGCCAAGCCGCTCGTGGTAGAGACGGTGGAGTATCCAGTGGAGTACTCGTCCCCCATAACCGTGGAATACTCTCCCTACCATTACTCGGATTATTACGATTCGCACTATCACTATGACTATGCACATGCGTATCCCTACAGTTACTACTTCCGTTAATTTGTAGTTTGGCACCATTCCAGTAATGAACGACGAAATGCGCTTAAAGTATTTAATTTATTTATAGAGACTATTAAAGCATCTTAAACTATACTTTTTTTAATTACTTCGATTGTAACACATTATCAACAAACTGTATCGCACATTAAAGATTATACCTACAAAGTATTCCCTCAGAGAATCTCAAAGTAAATGATTAGGTACTTACTGTGAAATCAAACTTTAAATGCAACTTTGAAAATTTAATTATTAATACAATTATTATACGAAATATTTTCATACAATTATAAATATCAATCTGTTTAATTCGCTATATTTTTTATTGAATCTTAACTATACCTAAACATAACTTACGGCTATAATTTTACTGAAATAAATTTAAACACATATCGCTTCGCAAAGATTCTGCAAGTGTTATTTCTGACGATTACTATTATATTATTGTTAATTAATTACGATTACGATTTCGTATTATTCTCTTCATCATTTGATTTGTACCACCCGTGCCCAGTCCAGCCACCCTGGAGGGTTGAAACACGCGCGCCTCAGCAACAGTTTTCACATATCGTGTTAAATCATAAATTACGTAGTGTAAATACATATCGATATACTTATCCGTGTAACGAAGCGTTTAAAATACTCATGAAATCTAAAGAATAATAAATAATTCATGAAAATGTGTTTGAATTGATATTTTGGAGTAGATTTTTCAATAAAAATCTTATTGCGATTTAGATCAATTTTTTTACGAACTCAATTATTGTGATGTTATTTACGTATTTGGAGTGAATCCTACGCTATTTTGATACACTTAATTTTTGATTGTAATAAATGTATTTTTTTAAATTAACGAAATCGTCTCGATATCAACAGATTGGTATAAAGCGTGTATTTTAGACTCGTGATTTGTTGTTAATTATTACTCTGCGATTATGACGATCAAGAGCAAAATATTAAAGAAAATCAAACGGCGTAAGCTAGTTGTGGGCAGCATCTTCGTCACCGTTTTTTTCACTATCGTGAACATAAATTTGGGGGGCGATTTAAATTTCATACGCTGGGGTCCAGCTACTAACATATCGTGCCACTACGCTGACAATAACAACGTTTTACCTGAACTCAGCGACGGAGTGGGCTACAAGCCACAACCTCGCTCAATATTCTTTCATGAAACGTCCTGTGAGGGCAATCTGACATCGAGACAAGCTTGTGCGATAGAGTCGGCTGCAAGAGCTCACCCTGACTGGTACATCCATGTATTGTTCAGCTCGCCAATCACTAAAGCGGCTCTGAAGGATGGGAGTATCAAAGAGCTGCAAACCTTCAAGAATGTGAAACTGATGCGCGTTAATATCAAGGATTACGCAGTTGGCACGCCGCTTGAAGAGTTCGTACTAGAAGGTGCTTTGAACAAGTCTGAATGGCGAGTTGAACACACGTCAGATGTTCTGCGTTACTTAACGCTTTACAAATGGGGAGGAGTTTATATGGACCTGGACGTAGTGGTGGCCAGGTCGATAGCTTCGCTGGCAAGGAACTGGGCAGCAAGAGAAAGCGATCAGTACGTAGCGTCTGGAATTCTTGCCTTTTCAAGAGACGCTGTTGGAAGGAACATTGCTGATGCCACTGTTAGGTACTTAAATTAAGAACATGTTTATATTTGGTCATATTTATTTTGGTATATTTAGTTCTTATTTTTTGGTTAAAAATTTCACAGCCTAAAAACCTGGATTCAATTCTGGGTCTTTGTAAATAAAGACATCAATGTTAAAATGTCTGAAAGCTATTCTTAACGTGTATATAACATCTTTTTTCAGAGACATCGGATCTAATTTTCGGGGAGACGTGTGGTACAACAATGGTCCAGGGGTCATTTCCCGGGTCCTCAAGGACATTTGCTCAACGACGGATGCAAGTGTCATGTCATCTGCTACTTGCAATGGTAATTTAGTTCCTATACATACCTAATCAAAATCGAATCGCGTATAGGATCGCTTATTCATATTCGCTTTCATAGTCTGCAAAATTAAATTTACTGAATAAATAATAGATAGATTTCTAAATCGGTTAATAAAACAACAAAAAGAATTTGAAGAATCTCAGTTTCCTCGTCTAAGTTAAGGGGAATGAGGGTTTTTTAAGCTTTCAGACATAAATACTTGCATTTAGATTCTGGAAGGGCTTGAGCCCTATAGTTTACGCTACCCTCCCTAAATCCGTCAATAATATGAGTTGGTAGTAGAATTATTGTAAAAAGAGTTCTTTCCACAGGTTTCGAAGTGTACGGCCCGCAGTTCTTCTATCCTGTGAGCTACGACCGTAGCAAGATTTATTTCAAGGCAGGGGACCTCGACCTACAAAACGTGTACGTCTATCATCTATGGAACCACATCACGAAGAAGTTCAAGGTGCAGAAGGGATCTCCGTACGCCAAACTAGCTAAACGTTACTGTCCAACGATATTCAATCTGTATGGAGATGAGTTTGGAAATTAATTCAGGAATTGTAGTCTTAAATTCCTAATAATACTTACTACTATATAATGCAAATTAGGTACTACAGTCGCCTCGTAATTTTAGTAGAAACCATTAATAAGTTTCATGCTTCATGTACATTTTAAAATGTCAATGTTAATCTTAATTTTCAGGGCTTGTTTCATCACCTATCATTATTAAATAGACCCGTGCTTGATATTTCATATAAAATAATAAAATTCTACTTTTATTTACGTAAAAGTACCTACGTTGGTGCCAAACACCCACAGTAGATGTATACACTGTATTTTTATCATTACAATATACAGTAAAAGTTAAAAAATAAAGTTGATCTACTGTAATTACAGTGATTTTGAAATATGTCGACTAAAAAGAGATTGCCTGTTTGATGATATTATCTTTTCTTGTCTATGCTAAAGTTGGGTCACCGTCTAGATTCCTCTTATACCTATAATTTCACCTACGAGTGTATGTACCTTTATAATTAATCCGATTGGACTGAGGGCAAAGCAGTACTGGGTTAGTGAAATTTGATGTCTAGCGTTTAGAAGTTGAGGTTTGGCATATATTCAATCTTTTCGAAGATATGTGCGTGTTAACGCACATATCTTCGAAAAAAGGTTGTAAGTAACTCATCAGTTTGAACGATGAAGAAAAATCATAGACAGAAAACATATACCTACGTCTGAATTGTAAGACTTTTTTTCGATAATGTCCAGTTGGCTATTCGTACACAACTGAGGGGAAATAATGTGTTTAAAAAATAATAGCCAATTCATTCAAATATTAAAGTAAATTTTTTATGAGCAAACGGAGAAACAAGTCATAATTTCCAAAAACCGTTTATAAACAGCTATTACATGATCTTTTTTATGAAAAATATTAAATCGAAGTAGATCTGTGGTGTGCATATTGTGTTGTAAGTATTTCCGACTTTGGAATTGAAATTCCTAATAAAAACTAAAGCTGAATCGATTATAAATATTTTGTAATGAATGTGATTACCTATCTATCTAGATTTAGTTAAGACTTTGATGTTCTGATGTGTATTCGAATATTTTCTAACTACCTATTAATGTATGTTGAAATATTGTGTAACGTATTTATAATCTACTTAGACATATCGATAAGATAACATATGAATACAATAACTTACTGAAATGCTCAAATAAATCAATGTAACAATTTGTTGAGGTCCTTATTACTGTATGCTAACTCCAAAAAAGTGATGGACGTCACTGGCAGATCGAGGCTACTACTTTAGACTTGGCCCACCAGCCAGCTAGATTTTTAGCATCAAAAAAGGTGGGTTGAAAAGGGCCATGTCCGCCCATCAAGCATTCGAAAAAGTAAAGTTTTGATGTCAAAACTTTATTTAATGCTTCTGATTAAAATTGACTATTTTTTCATATCCGATTTACGCCATAAATAAGCCTTTTTTGATAAATTTGTACCTATAGGTTTTTCATCTTTGAATCTCTTTTTTTTACTTACGACGCGATCTATGAACCAAAATAAATAGATTCTCATGCTAAGCCCAATTAATGCCATTATTTAACTATCTGCGTATAAGTAAAATGATTATGCAATGCAATCAAAAGGTAATCAAGGTATAAGAAAAATAGCTACAAAACTCTAGTCTCCGTTCATTGCACGAATAAATAGGCTATTTTCGATCGTCGGTCTCGTTTGCGCGTATATTGGTTTCGTATATTGGCTGAAGTTATTGTCCACAAGAACTAGTTACATTAAATTAAAAACTAAATCTCCCCTATGTCAGTGTCATGATTGACATTTGACAGTTCGTTTTTTTCTGATATTGATTACATTGTAGATATTCGAACAACCGACAAAATAAATAAAAACAAAACAAAACAATTCGCTATTTTGTTGAATAGAGGAACTTCTTGAAATAAAACCATGTCAACATTATACTTAGCTAATAAGTTAGTTAACGTAACATTAAATCGTGTTGAGTTTGAGAAGACAAAATGGCTTAGAACTCGATATATAGACGAAAAATTAAAAGCAGTTAAGTAAGTAAAAAAAATGAAAATATTTGTGTAGGCTTTTGTTATACACCTCGATCAAGCGAGCATGAATCGTGTAAGCTTTCAGCTAGCGTATCAGTTTAAATTCACACATTATTCAACAAATTATATTTTTTACAGGACATTAAGGTACATACTAAACAAGCAGGTCAAGAACAAGACCTGTAGACTGTGCTTGAAACCTGGCGATCGGAGGATCTTTGATGGCATCCATGAGTTTGATCTTGTAAATAATGTTAAAAACATTTTGGGTATTGAGGTGTGTTGAGTGATATTGACTTTATTCAATCATAATTTTCAATGTTTACATTATATTCATTTTATTCAATCATAATTTTGAAGTCATAATCCTGTAGAAAGAATTCTAGGCTTAAACTCTGGTCACTAGCATAGCATAGCATACTTGCTAAGTATGGAATGGATAGGTTCACCCACAGATGTTTTTTGGAATCATTGGTAGAAACTAGAAGGTAATAGTAGTGCACCTCTCTCTTGTTGAGGATAAAAATTGATAGGAATTAAATAAAAGTCGGGAAAAAACCCTATTGCATAGACGTGTCAAATGAGTACTTATGGAATAATTAAAATTTAAGTAAATGTATATAAATTTGTCTAAAGATAAAAATGAATATGAAAGTCAAAGCAATTTTAAAGAAATGCATATACTTCAATTTCAGCTAACAAAAGATGACTGCAAGCCGCAGCATATTTGCAACTCTTGTGAGGATATTGTTACAGCAGCTGCAGAACTGAAAGAAACTGCAGAAACTACTCAATGGAGATTACATCAGGAGTTTGAAATGGGTAAATTTACATTGAGCCATGTTGCTAAGTATTTGTTATATCACCCTGGCACACAATGAGTTTATTCCTGATCAAACAGATATCTGAAAGAAGAATTTAGATTTCTAATCTGATTTTGGGTGTTTGTGTATATATCATGGAAAAAAACCATAGTATGGGGCTTAGAACGTTTGAATTGTAAAGTTTATTCCCTTTACTTCATACAGATGCCTTATTATTATTTTAGTAATCTGCAAATGAAAAAGATGTCTTCTGGATAATAGCCCCATATTTGTGCTATACTTTTATCGAGTTACATTTAAAAACATTATAACACCTCATAATTACTCGTTAGTATTGCTTTACCTAATATGATGTTGCTTCTCTCATAACCTTCATCTATTTTCCAGTTGTTGATTCTACTTCAGACAACTATGCAATTGACAGTGAAAAGAGACATGGTGGGTACTTCACAGTAAATGGAAGAGACATTGTCAGAGAGTGGTTATGTGGCAAGTGTAAAAGAACTTTCCAAAATATTGTAAGTTAAATTACTGTACTGTAAAACGACAACCCACGTGGCCGAGCGGTCACCATACCGGTCTGACATACAGTGGATCCCGAGTTCAATCCCCGGCCAAACAGAAATGTGAATAATGAGTTCAGATTTCTGTTCTGGGTCTGGGTGTTTGTGTATTCGTCTGTTTGTGTCTCCATGGCACCCACGACACAGGAGAAAATCCTACCATGGGGCTGTGACTGCAGAAAGTGTTTTTTGTTAGTGTTTGAGTTTCATGATTAAGATGTTTACTTTCTTTTAAAACAAGTAAACATCTCAATCGTGAATCTTATTCATTCATCTCATCATTATGATTTATTATTTAATTATAGACTGTATAAAAGAATCCTATATCGGTTATCCAGTTTTGGTGAATTTTGATAAGTCCTTTATATAAGTTATATATTTTTATCTGATATTGTACTATTAAATCATATCCATTTCTCAGGAGGAATTTACAGAACATGAGCAGTTGCCTACATGCCGCGCGAGAAGTAGGACCTTTATATGTGAGACGTGCGGTGCAGAGTTCAAGACCATGCCTCGCTTAAAACGACACAGGTATCATGTTTCCTAATGGTTAGTCAATATAAGGCCTATTACAGTACCTACATAAAGTACTAACAGTACAGCACAGGAATTCACTGTTTTAAATTGTATATGACATAAATTTTATTTCCATTAATGTATATGCTTGTTAGGGCAGTTAAATTGTCAGTATAGTGTTAACCAGTGATTGACCGAAAGTTCGGTTTCAGCCAAAAAATTAATTTTTTGTTTTGGTCAAAGACAAGTTTTCGTGATTTATTGTGAGTCGTTAGTAAAAAATAACATTCAGTTAAAATTGAATGTTGTTTTTTAAAAAGCTTACTACCAAGAATAAGTCTTTACTATAATATGTTTACTATGTTATGTTTACGTAAGTTTCGGTTCCGGTTTCGGCTGGAACAGAGTTGGGCCGAAAGTTCGGTTTCAGCTGATAAACCAGTTACGGTCGTAAAATAAGTGTCATAGTATTTTTTTCTTGCATTAATAATAAGTCGGAAATGTTTACCTTTGTTTGCAGGCAAATCCATACAGGTGAACTAAGATACTCCTGTTCGCAGTGCCCATACCGCGCCCGCACGCGCTGCGCCCTGCTAATCCATGAACGCAGGCACTCAGGCTCCAAGCCCCTGCGCTGTCCATACTGCCCAGCCACCTTCGCTAGCCCTTCCAACTTGGGCTCGCATCGGAAGACTCATCTGCCGCCCACGTTCCGATGTGATACTTGTCAAAGAGGCTTTAAGTTTAAAGTGGTAATGTGACGATGTTTCTATATCTTTTATTATGGTGGTAAAATGAGTATAGTTCGACCGAGAAGGTACACAGGTCATACCTATTTCTAACGTGAAGCAGTTCTTGCATTTTGGTGAAAGTGTGTGGTTGCCAGTTCATTTTTATATAAGGCAACCATCTTAGTTCTCTAGAGTAGCAACAAACAAATATCTGTGATTGACTTCAGATGGATTCATTGTTCTATGTGAATTTGCTTATGTATGTCCATGGGTGGCAGAGACCACCATTAGGTGGTTTTCATGTTCATTTACTAGTTCTGAGATTTTTTTTTTATAAATATGAAGTAGCAAACGAGCAAGCAGCCCACCTGATGGTAAGCATTGCCGCCCATGGACATTTTTAAGCAACTTCATATAGAACAGGGGTTCTATGAAAGGAAAATGAAGATGTCTTGAGTGATACCATAGACGATCTCTCTCACCCAGCTCCAGGGATGTGAAAAAATAATCGATTATTTTTTTTAGAATAATCGATTTCGGTTCGATTCAGCTCGATCGATTCTAAAAAAAATAATCGATTTTTTTTCATATCCCTACTTTCAAGTCAAGTGTAGAAGCAACAATACATCTCCCTTTTCCATAGGTGCATCCTACTTAGTGTCCTACGATCTATTGTGTATTCTGTGATCATAATGTATTAGACTTATGTTGTCATAATGTAGTATACTCAGATGAATTTCATCAGATATCACTTGTATGAGCAGAAATAAGGTAATTTTTTTGTATTTCAGAATTTAATGAATCATATAGCTACTCAACACAGGAGTGCAAAGCCCTACAACTGTAGCACTTGCGGCAAATCCTTTGCAACAAGGCAAGTATTCTGTTCATTTAATAGATTGGTAAATAAAATACATATAATCATCAATTGAGAATGTAGGCCAAACACTAAGTGGTTACTGCCAGAGGAGTTGCTAATGCATCGCCGGCTTTGAAGGAGAGCTCTTTTCACATCCTTACCTTCACTTACTATCAGGTTACAATATTATGTATAAACTTTTTCTTTCTGTAAGAATTGCTGTCATAAATGCATTTATTATATTTCATAACATTGTTGTAAAGTTTATTACTGTAAACGAAGTAAAGACCTTTTTATTTTGTAGGAAATTGATTCGACACCATGAACTGAAGACACATAATCGCCCCAAAATGAGGACTGGTCAGCTGCCAGCGTACATGCAACTACAACAGAATATGACTTGAAGATAGTCAACAGTATTATGATGGGCTCTGTGCTCCACGATGATTTGATTGTATTAAGAGCATTCTTATTGTAAATGGAACTTGTCAAGTATGGAAATAATAAGTTGAAAATAAAATTTCAAAACAATGAATTGACAATGAATATATAAAAAAAATCAGAATGAGCTATAGGTTTTAAGATCTCCTTAGATATCAGTTTTGTATTAAAGTATGAAATATATTATGTAAATTACCTCTAGTCTTTTATTTTTGTTTTGTTTTCAAGATATATATTACCAGAATACTTGCAGGATGTTATGAATCATAGAAATTTAGTTTAATATTTATATAAAGAGATTAGTTGAGCTTTGTGGTGTTGTTTACAAAGTATTTTAGGTTAGGTGAATTAACAAAACAAAATGAGTGTTTTTGGATTTTTATTTACTTACAATCCTAACTTTCACATCACTTCTTGGCGGCTGCGCCCACCTTGGATTTCTTGGTACCGCGTACCTTCTTCATCCTGTTCTTACGTTCCTTACGCTGCTTGCGTGTTGGCCTCTTCTTTTCGTATAAGCCGTGGCGAGCTAGCCTGTGTTTGGGCTCGAATTTCTTGGCGAGGTCCAATGTGTCGTATATTAACGCGAAGCCAGTGGATTTGCCACCCCCGAAGTTAGTCTTGAAGCCGAACACAAAAACGACATCAGGCGTAACCTTGTACATTTTGGCTAGCTTTTCACGGATTTCCGTCTTGCTAACGGTCGGCTTGCCTGGATGGAGGACATCGCATACCATCTGCTTGCGCGCCAACAACCTGAAAACCACAAACGTTGTCAGACATAACCTGTCATGGCGAGGTGGGACAACTTTCCGTCTTTTTAACTTAATTACACGATAAAAACAATATTTAGCACTATCACCTGTTGGTCATGAACTTGCGCGTACGAATTGTCGCGGTTCCTTCACTCATTTTGTATTATTTTTGAGATTTCGGCGTATTTGACGCACGTGTCTCTAACAACTCCGCAAGGAAAAAGAAGGTGCTAATGTTGCCACTCACAGTATTAAAAATATTCCCTCTCCAGTTATCATTTTCTATCAAATGGTAGAAAAAGATTTCTGTCTTACTTCCAAATATTTAAAATGTCTTTTTATTTTTCTTGTATAAATAATTAACCTTAACGTAATAAATTCTGAGATATATATGTTAAAATCATGTTAGTTTTATCGCAAAAATAGTATATGTGGGCAAAATAATTAGTCATCCACGTCAGTAAATGTTAAAAAAAATATATAGATGCATTCAAAATTAATTTAAAAATATAATATGATACAAGAATGTTTTTTTTTTATTTAAATTAAATAAGTTTTTTTATAAATAATCCCTTATTTTACTAGTAAGTAAAACTTTGTTAGTAAAATAAATGTGTATTTTAATTTATATTTGTAACTATGTTGTTGATAGATGTTGCTAATTTAAAATTTTATAAGATAGATTGTCTTCGTTTGTTTTACGTACGTATTAAAAATATGTAAATGTTGCGTTTCTTTCTTTTAATCCTTTTTTCTCACTTCTGTCACTTCAACTTAGGGATGTGACTTGGCCGGGCAAAAATCAATTTTTAAATAATCGATTTTTTAAAAATCTATGTTTTTCCAAAAAATATTCGATTTTTTTTAATCTATTTTTATTGTAAAGTTAGTCCCTGAAATACTTTTTGTTCGTGTAGCTGACATTTTTTATACAAAACACCACAAATAATAGGCACTAGATGGCGTTGCATGTAATTCTAATATAGAGCTGCTGCTAAAATATTGAAAATACGCCAAACTACGAAATATATAATCTTTTTAGTAAGTAAAAGCTACGCAAAAAATCGAAAGTATGAATAAAAAATCTATTAATTAAAATCGATTATTTATGGTCGACAAATAAATTTAAAAAATCGATGATTCTAAAAAAACGATTTATTAAATAATCGATTATTTTTTCTCATCTCTGCTTACATATATGAGTACTGTTTATTACTTGAAAATACGATATATTCTTCATCTCTATTATTGTGAATTAAAATAGATATTTATGATGTAATAAAGTGCGATGGAAATATCTAAGTAGGTATACTTATATATATAGGTTCATTCTCAACAAAATTAACAAAGATAGTCATCCTTTATATATTTCAACTTGACATTATATTGTATAACTGGAGTCACGGGTCAAATGCTACCTACTATCTTAATTTTAACTCATTTTTTTATCATTAAAAGGATGACTTCAAGTGCGATTTACCATCTACACATTTTTTACTTGCAAGCAACCAAACTACGATAAATTTACTTAATCCTATTTTTAACCGACTTCAAAAAAGGATATTCTATGTTCGACTTTAAGTATTTAAACTATTTACACTAATCGTAAACAACGTATTGTACACGCCGAAAATATACGACTCAAATTAGGTAGGTATATTTATATACCTAGATACAACTTCTATAGGTAGAATATGCGAAGTTCCATCCGCTTTTCGTAATATCTCATTTGTATATTCCACACAAAGAACATTTTACTCGAGTAAACAAAAGACGAACGACGAATATTCGTCGATAAAATGCGTGATTTTTCCTCAGGGAGCAATTCGCTGGCATTACGGGACCATTTATCTTCCGAGGGGAACAAAAACGTTAATGTCGAGTGGATAGATTACGGGTAGAGGTCACCCATGAAACCTATACAGCACATATATTATCGAAACTGGAAATAGTATTTTTAGGGTTCTTAGGGAAATGGAGATAGTATTTTTAGGGTTCCCTAACCAACGGATAAAAACGGAACCTTATTATTAAGACTCCGTTTTTCCGTCTGTCTGTCACCACGCTGTATCTTATAAACTATGATAGCTAGACGGTTGAAATTTACACAAAATTATGTATTTTTGTTGCCGTACTAAAATCAATAAAATAGATGTTTAGCGGAGAGGGGAGCTCCCATAAATAATTTATTTGTGGTTATTGTGGAAAATGGTACGGAACCCTGCGTGCTCGCGTCTGACTCGCATTTGGCCAGTTTTTTTACGTTTCCTTTGTGTATTAAACAAACAAAACTTAATTTATGTACGGAGAAGCCCTATTGCGTCTAATGGTTGTTAAAATAAATCATGAATACTTTTATCAATTACTAGCTGTGCCCTCGTTTATTAGAGTACAATCTATTAAAAACAAACAAACATAGCGTGATGTTATTTATCCTAAAGCTTCCACGATAAATTGACGATTCAACACAAACATTTGTTCAACTAAACAAACTCTTCAGCTTTATAATATTAGTATAAATTCTCATTTCCGATTGGTTGAAGCATATGGCTAAATTACCAATACCATTATTCTGTGCTTTTTTTAATCTATCCAATGATATAGCGGAGTTGATTGCTTTCTGATAAGTCGAATGATGCTTATCTTTACATTAGTAAATTAATATTCTTTCTATGTTATACTATAATTTATTTATGTAAAGTAATAAGTTCGTAGTAAGCGCCTGTTTAAAATGATGAGCAATTCGTATAACCAGAACATTATACAAATTTAATGAAATAATTATATAGTTAAATCAGGTATTCATATTATATTTATATCGTCACTCGTCAGCCTATAATTGTAATGATGATGGAAATTAGTTTGGTCATTATGGTCATAGTCGACCACTTCACATATTTGCGTAAACTACATGAAAAACTTAGGCATATGAGTTTTTTTACTTTCACTTCTCCACTGGCAAGTGATAGGTAGATGGATAAGTGATAGTTCTTATGTAATTTTTTTTATAAGTCATAAGATTATATGCAGTTCAGCTCCACGCTTATGTCTTGCATTCGAATCTAAGGATTTCTAATTTTTCGAAGGACATTTATTTATCACACTCATCCTAGTACTTGACATAGTTTCATTACCCGCAAATAGCCTATAAATAACTTAAAAAATATTTGTATTATGTATTTATTGCGATTTCTATTAAGTTTCCATTGTTTTACAATGTTTAGTGCTACTATAACCAACTACTTTTATTAGTTTCTCCTAACTTAGCATAACAAAAGATTGTAATCAAATATTGTAGCTAGGAAGTCGCTATGGAACCGCATTGCTGTCTATAATTTGATGGCAAGGGATAGTGCTGTCTATATACCCAGACATTTCGGCGACTAGACTACGTTATTTCAAAGACTATGAATGTTAAACTGGGTACAATTCTTTGAAATTTGTTTCATATCCATTTGTAGCCTTGTGCAGGGCCGTCTTAGACTATGTTGGGGCCCTTGGACACACAAGAATTTGGGGCCCTTTTAGAATGAAAAAAAATCAAATTATACATTTTTTATAAACTAGTCACAAAAATTAAGGGGTATTAAAAAAATCTAAATTTTCGACGAGCTGTAACTCTGAAGAAAATTATTGTACATACAGCAAAAGAAAAAAAACAAAAGAAAACCGACAATATCTAATTTGACGACCAAAAAAAAAACGATAATATCTAACTTGACGATAAAAAAAAAAAAAAAAAACAATTTCTAACTTGACGACAAAAAAAGG
>DWNE01001785.1:0-20735 GCA_018249875.1 Cecropterus toxeus | reverse complement strand
CATATATTTAAATTATTTTATTGCTTTTTGGTGACATGGAAGTCGGTTTCTATTTTTTGTTAAAAAGTTTTATTATGGCATAAAAGTCGGTTTATATTTTTGTTAAAAAAAAATGTAAGGTTGATTGCAGATTTCAATGGGGCGCAGAGGTCTCATACCATTCCCTTTGTTAGTCCCAATAAACATACAATTCATTTTGTTCTTTTACTATAACTCGTTTGCTAAAGGTATATGTATATTACAAAAAAAAGAAATAAACCCTTAACTGAATAACAGCTTATAAACATAAGTCTAAATTTAAATATTAGTACTTCTTTTGGATTGATTATCCAACCCTGGAATTAAAAATTTCCATTGCTGGAGGGGTATATAGGTCCGCAAGGCGGAAGTTGACTTTGCGATCTATACGAATAAGTTGGCAAAAAATGGTCATCATGAGTAAATAGACTCAGCGATTTTTCGCAATAAAGTAGCCTATTAGAAAGGTTTTCTCCGCCCCCTGTTACTCGAATGCCATTAAACATTTTCATCGAGCATCAATCGCAATGCATCAGAGGTAAGTCTTAAAAAATATATGTCGACCTTATCCGGAGTTGATTACAGATGTCTCAGTATTAAAGTGCACACTTACCATCAGATGGACTGCATGTTCGTTTGCTAATTTCATATAATAAAGAAACTCAACAAAGACTATTATTATGATATGATACAATTCATTTGTATTACTAATATTATAAAAGCGAAAGTTGGTGAAGATGGATGTATGTTTGTTACTCTTTTACACAAAAACTACTATTCGGTTTTCACTGAAATTCGCAAACGCCCAGACCCAGAATAGAAATCTAAACTCATCATTCACATTTCTGTCTGGCCGGGGTAACCCGGGACCCACTACGTGTTAAACAGGTATGGTGACCGCTCCGCTACGCGGGTGTTCCAATAATTAAAAACTTAGTGTTCCATATATTGTATGTTGTTTACAATGTCCGAAATTCAAAGGTACAATGAGTTTAAGTATTTAACTTACCCAACACGGTGATGGAACTCGACACAAACATACTCAGCAGCCAGACGAGTGCTATCTTGATTACGACGAGTCTTTTCGTCGAGTGATGCCGACTCTTCAACGGATTCCGGATACCGAGGTATCTGTTAACAAACACAATTCAGTTAAATCTTAAAGGCAAAAGCTTGTGACGATGGATGGATATTTGTTATTCAATTACGACAGAACCGCTCAACGGATGTGAATGAAATTTGGGACAGATATAGATTCTATTCGCGTCATATATACGATACTTTTATCCCAAAAATTGAATGGTCCTGTAGAGATCATTTATTTATCTTTTTCTCAGTAAGACTTCGATATGATGTTATGGTATAATTTTCAACATAATTGTTCGAACTTAGCAATCAGAGTTTCAAAGTCTTACAAAAACCGTATTTGTATTAAAAAAGAGTAAAATAAAGTTTTAGTGCTGTTGAATTATGTAGGTTGTTCAAATTTTACGTATTTGTATAAGAAATAAGTATTACAAAAATACCAAATATAACAGGCATTAAAGGTTAAACTAATGAAATGTGCCAAAAGTCTTCGTAGTTCGGTTCTAGATGGGCCTCCCCCATATGTACTTTTGTTTTATGACGACAGTTTTAAGCGCTGCTATGTCCAGTACATCGAAGTGTAAAACAGAAACTCTGATATGTAATGTTTTAAGTTCTCAATATAATGCTAATCAGTAATTTATCTGGATACTCTTTTCCCATGTTAAAAAGTGGTAGAACTCTTTGTTATCAAACTTACTGGTTAATATCTAAAAAATTAAACGTTTATTATTATGCATATTTTTATGATATACAATATAAAAATCCATAAAATTTAAATGGAAACATTTATTGAGATCCATTAGCTTTCAGACAATACGCAATGAAAAAAAAAGTGTAAACTGATAGTAAAATTTCACTCCAGTATCCACTCCGGGTGTCCATAAATTTCATCATAAGCATTTATTTACTTTATTTTTATGTATGCATACAAATCTGGCAAGAAAAAATTAAAGCACTTTATGGGGACCGATTAAGATGAAATTTTGCAAGCTGTTTTGAATGACAATGCATGATAAACTTAGTGATGTCTTAATACCACTATGGTGGACGTCTTAAGATGGCAGAGCTTTTTTTGCAGTGACCCAGTGATACGTATGAAGTGAAATATGAAATGAAAAAGATTTTTCACAAGAATACAAAAAATAGAGCACAGTCAACCGCTACACGTTCGACGTGCAGTTAAATAACATCACTTCAAATTCAATATAAGGGACTCCTAAAGATGGCTGACTGGTTATTTAAGCACTTACGTGATTAGATGTACAAAATCATTTAGTACGTATTGTCAAATGAAATTGATAAATGAGAGAAATTCATTATATTTAAAAACGGCCTAACAGTTTACGTTTGTTACATGGCAGCATCCTTAAATATTTATTCTATACTGTATTTTTTGTTTCTGTCATCTGTGAAAATTTAAACTGGTGAACTATCTTGGTTCATGAGATACAACCTGGTGACAGACAGGCAGACAGTCACAGTAAAAACAGGACGCTATTAAGACAGCACAGCGGAGTCTTAATAGCGTCCTGTTTTTATCCATAGAGTACGAAACCCTATAAAAAGCTCGTTTGGTATTAAAAATGTTTTTGTAACTTTATTTTGTACAAAACAATTTAAAGTAAGCCTAAAACTTTAACCATATATGACTTCGTGCATACTACTCTGCGCTTCACCGCATCATTAGTTCGAGTGGGACCTAATTAGCCCCTAATGGTTACGTTACACAGCTTGTGTTCTTCATTGTTCACAAATGGATGGAGCAGGAATATCAGAATTTGGCTTTTATGCTGGTATGTCCCGTAATATCGCATTATTGCAAGTGAAACTACATGGACATTGCGAATTTGCACGCAACGCCAAATCAAATCAACTATGGTGCTTTGACACTAAAAAACTTATGTACAAAGCTTGTGTACCCTTATATATTTTATGAGAACCTTCACAGAGGAACAATGAACAAAAGTATTTAATAAAAAAATATAATTAATATGATTCAATTAGTATGAGCAAATATAATTATACCCCGAAACATTTCTTCACTTTATTAGTACAGTAACTTAGGCCGGATTTAGGGGAGAACATCCGGAGCTACAGCCCCTGGACCTCCACAAAAAAGAAGTCTCCACATTAGAATCTTGTAAAAAAATCTATTCTACGAAGTTCTGCCTAGTAAACACTAGTAAATAATGAAATGATGATGAATGATGAATGAAATAGATAATGTTTTGATATTTTTATCGCTAACACAGTACTTTGTACTAACATAAGTATTGTTGTTAAATATTAAATATTACCAGTAATGTTTATTTATCTATATTTATTTACTCTTACCAGGCAATTAGTAAAATATCCTCCTAAGCATTGAAAGTAACTTGGGGAACTGAATTTCAGCGAAACCATCAACAATTTTTCAGCGAAGTGAGCTCGAAAGGTTCCGTTTGTTAACATTAAAATTAGATTTCCGATCATTTTTGTTTTCGATTATATTTGTGTTTGTTAAAAGATAACAGAATTTACTAAGTTTCCAAATAAATTATTTATTATACAACTCGACTGAAAAAAATTGATTATTTTATTTAGAAAATAATTAGGGGCGTCTCTACCTCTTTGTTGCCCCGAGGCCTCCAGACCTCTAAATCTGGCCCCAATAGTAACTACCCTTATTTACTTTGTAATAAATTTAGTATCTCGAAAAGTTAGAAATACAGAACTATATCTATATCTATACTATCACACAACAAACAAAATATTCATAAGGGTTTACATACATCGTGACATATGCATAGACAATTTCCTGCATGTTGCTACAAATTTGGAAAACAATATATAGGTACTCCTATCCCCTCAAGTTAAATTAACCGAGTATGTATTACAATAAATTAGTATGTCACTAATTACTAATTAAATTTATTGTTTATAGACTATTATGTAAAACATGATTTGTTGTAGGAAGGAAAGCACTTGAATGTAATAAATATTGTTCTCTGCGCTCTTTTCATACAAAAAAATATTTTACTTTCCTTTTTATAGAGCTTTTTTATAGAGATACTTCTCAGAATCAACATTACGGTTATATAAAGTACATCCTGTAAATACGATAAAGGGTACAGTACTATGGAGTTCATAAGTCGACGAAGTCACCCCGTAATAATCCCTAAAGTTGGATACAGACTAGGCGTCCAATCGAGTGCTAATCAACATAATTCATGTGACGTTTCGAAAACGGCCTTAATACGAGCAAAGTCAAGTCGAGCATTACAACGGACTTGTAATGAACCTCGAATAATGTATGTTGAAGTGAACATGTGTGTGGGTGTAGCGACATCAGTAGGGTTTTACTGTGTGCATAATCATCCAACCTGCATATACACATTATATTATTACACCATATCTTCAATGCGTATATTTCTACTACAAAATTGTATAATTCTGAACTTAACAACCCGTTGTCATTGCAGGGTGGTAGAAGAAGTGTGGTCCAATCGGTACAGTACCACCGCCATACCTCTCTTTACCATCACGTTCTTGTGTTTTCATGAAAAGGCGTTTTTGGCAAACTTTCCTATGAGGCGAATTATTTAATCCTCAGGAACAGAAACGTTTCGGTGATTAAATTCAGATAAAATCCTTGTATCTATTCGGTAGATGGTAGATCAAACACAGTTCGATCGGGGATGTACCACTGCCACATCTATTTTTAATGTAAAACAGTTCTTGTGTTTCGCGCAAGTACATGGCTGCCGGCTCACTTTTATATGAGGTTATCATCATAGTTCTCAGTTGCAGAAACGCATCTGTGTTTGACTGTAAGAACCCATGTTTAAAGAGAGACGCTTTCTACAAAGACGCTTTCTAAACTCATAGCCCCACAATAGGATTTTCTCCTGTGTCGTGGGTACCATGGACACACAACACCCAGACCCAGAACAGAAATCTAAATTCAGATACCTGTCTGGTCGGGGATCAAACTCGGGACCCACTTTAGATAGGCGCGTTAGATCGGTATGGTAACTGTTCGGCCACGCGGGTCGTCAGCTCGTCATGTTTTATATCAAATTGGAAACAGATGTCTATTGACAGCAGTAACTTACCATCAGGTTGTCTGCATTCTCGTTTATTAGTTCAATATAATAGTAAATCAAGCAGATGTTCCCAGTAACTATCTACCTTAAGACAATATTATGAATATGACCAAAAGTTGGTTACAAACGATGCACCCAGACGATGCCCGTGTTCAGAATAACTTATTCGGAAAAGATACGAAGGATTATTCCATCCACGACCGCTTATTCCAAACTCTCAAGATAAAGGCGTCTAGTTGTTTTATTTAGTTCAAGGATTTCGCACCGTAAACATTCAATAACAATATGATAAAATAACGGTTCGAAGTTTTGCTTTGTTGGAACGAATGTTGGTACTTAGGTGGGAATTTATTATGTTGGAAATTGATTTGTTAGCGAATCGTTGTCTTGTAAGTAATATATATTTAGGAAAAGTAAGTAATTGCGTATTTGTTTGGACGAGGTGCTGATAACAAGTCCATGGAAGGAGCAATATGTATTTGATCTCAAGTAAATAGATCCACTGCTTTCGATGGAAATTTATTGTGTTGACAATTTCACAAATGCAAATTCTGAAAATTCCTCTCTAATTAATAAAAATATTGGCACATAAGAAAAATATGTTTGTATAATATGTTCAGTATTTCTGACTGGCCGAAATACTGAATTAATTAAATGATGAAATTCGAAAATATTGACGTTCCGACATTACACTCAGAATACAGTCAGATTCATTATTCGGTTGCCACCAAGGATTGTACGAGTATATATTTTTATTTTGTGGTGGTCACGGGACCTTACGGAATAGAAATGGGAGTGCAATAAGCTGACTGGTCACCAAAAATTGTGCACGGAAGACGGAAGTATTTATATATATTATCACCAGCTACTATTTTCTACAGCACATAAGGATTTTTTTAACAAGGATAATTTCATACAGTATATTTAAAATAAGGACGCAATAAAATAATTGCAAATAAAAAGCAAAGAACTATTTCTACGTATATTCTTCTTACATTAAACTATCCTGTGCTCTGTCACTGTTTGTTGACATTTAATCGAGATGACATGACATCTATATCAAAACTGGATGGAAAGGTAACCAATTTGTTCATAACGAGCAGCTTGAGTGACTTTCGGAAAACGAAATAATTTGACACCTGCCTTCTCGAGACGAAATTGGAATTTTATTCCCCCAGATGACAATATTTCTTACGACTTCTTCAATTCCAACGACATCTATACGCCTACATATAAATTTGTATTAAATATTATATTTATTGCATAGAAGTAGGTATAGCGAACTTCTGCAATTCATCAAAAGATGGCGCCATTGCATTCTGCATCGCGCTATCGAAGTTTTCTTAACATTTTGCATATATGCAAGTTCCGAACAGAAACTATCCGAACGGCCGCTCCCCAAGCATCATAAACTCGCCTGACCGAAGATCTCCCTTTGCCAAATAGCATGTTAACTCCATATAAGAATTGAGGATGATCTGAAGTTCGCTGCAGATGCATTGTATTCCTGAAGACAAATTGGAATGCCTCGGAAAAGAATATCACCTTAATTAAATTATTTCATATTATATAAACCTAACAGTTATATGACAAATACCTGTCGTATACACTTCTAAATCTATATCTAACTCTGAACGATGACGTTTTATTTAAAATTATATATATAGAAGCAAAAGGATATTTTTGACTAAACATCACACATATATCCCAAACTAAAAAGCCTAGGACTATGAAAGGAAAAAAAGGTTTATTTTATGAGCCACTTTCGTCGTGATGCCATTAATTTTAATCGTATCGTAGTCGTAACTAATAAATAGCTCATCGTAACCGAGATCCTCAAACAATTTGAGAAAAATCTTGAAAAAGGAAGTGAGAAGAAAACCTAATGATGACTGATTCTCGAGATGGAAAAATTACATCACAAAAAACTTTGTAACGAGCTTGACCTTATCGGATTAGGGTGGGAATTTATTACGGAATTTCATGTCATTTTATAATGGAAACGTCTTATGAACCCGTCGATATTTCACTTGAGACAATATGATTTGATTAACTTAATAAAATTCAATTAAAAACTTAAGTAGCCATATTGTCATGATGATGATAAAATCATCCCTTCCTCTCTTTTTTCCTTTGTACAGGCGCCATTTTCATAGCCTATGTCACTTAGCAAACTGAAATGATTCTAATGATATGTTATACATATGTTACAATCCGGTAAGCCGTTTGAGCAAGCCGTAGAGCTTGCCATAGGCATAGACACATAAACATACATACGCTCGAAAAACATCACCCTTCTTCTGACGCTTTCAGATTATAACGACAAAAAATGAACCTGGGAGTATATATTAAAAAAGTAACTTTTACTTGAAATTATTTTAATATAGAAAATCATAAGCTTGCCAAAATGAACATGATTTACATATAATCTACATCAATAACATATAACAATTTTATCTCCCATATCAATTTAAATATTTTGATAGATTGCCTATTGAAGCAAGAGCCATAAAATGCCGCTTTACGAAACTGAACGTTCCCCGGCTATCATTTTCTATTTATCTCGGATCCCTCGACGTTGGGCTTAGCTCGGATACTTATAGTTTTTGGACGAATATGCATTCGATAAAGATAAGAACAAATCTCTATGAAATGCATTTTGTATATATTGTAATAACAAAGCTTTTCTATCATGGAGAAGAAATAACTAAGATGCTTTTATATGATTTTAGACTAATAATATCGCGGAATTTATACATTTTAAATAAAGAAATTCAAAAATCCGCATATCGTGAGTAACCGTAACATATTAAAATGTATAAGACGCTTTTACTTCAAGATCCCTCGAAGTAAGTACCACAGACTCATAAATATATTACTAGACAAGTGCAGACTCATAGCAAATATGCATTTCATTTAACTAAATGTCCGCCTGGCCATCGATCCCGGAACATTTACATATAAGACATGAAATGAACATCGTGCCATGTTAGTTATCGATGGCTTTAACAGATTATAACTGAAGAAAAGGAAATAATATGTAATCTGAAATTTCTTTAAACGTTTTTTTGCATTACCTACAAAGAACATATTGTTAGAATGATGTTAAATAAAAAACATTAAATTGCTTAAAATATAACTAAACTTTCAAACTATTCTAACCGTCTTACTAAAGCAAATGGATTTTTTAATCTTCGAATATATACATATTTTCGAAGAATAACCCCTTTGATAGTATATAAATATTTAAGCAACTTTATTAATAACACTCAAATATTCGAAATTACCAGCATTAGTCTATATGAGTAATGGAATAGAAAATATTTCACAATGAGAGATTCTGCTGGATACTTTATCTAGAATTCAGCGAACTTTAAACAGACTGAGACTTACGAGGGGACAAATTAGCTCATTTTCTTTCTCACAAATTTGCTGTGACGAATCGTCCCTAAGCTACATTTTATTCCTCGCAGACACCGAATCCCTGGGCAATAAAACGCTTCAGACGTATATAGGTATCGGTTAAATTAAAGTTCTGCATTACTCAGCGTTTGTTTTTCGTCCGCCAGCAACATTTTAACGCTCCTATGCAACATTAACCTCTAATAACAAGGGGTAAATGCACAGCAGGTATGACGATGATTTTGAAACTGTTTCCACTGGAAAGGCACATACGGTTATGTTCTTGTGTTTTGTATTTACGTGAAATATTTGAAATATAACAAAGTATATAAATTTAATTTCTTACTTCACTACTAAATAGTTTATTAATCAAAGTCAGTGAAAAAATTAGAAAAAAATATGGATTACGTATATCAAACTCTTATGTAACACCACACTAGTACTTTTTTTAATTGACGTCATGTAAGTACGCATATATAAAAAAAAAAAACAAAAAAAAACAAAAATAAGCTAGCATACGTCAAAATACAGAATAGACGACTAAATTCGTTTACTTTTCATTCAAACAAAAATCATATACTAGATCTAAGTAGTGAGAAAGGACACTTTTAATGCCAAACAAAATATATTTACAATCACACACATTTATAAACAAAACTTTTGATTGACTTATACGCCAATCTATAAACGTCTAAGAGAAAATGACGATTCTTATGTCGCTATGGAAACACGCGCCTGTATCCGACGTCTCACGTAAGGGCGTCGTTAACCACAGCTAAGCCGCGTGGAACGCACGCCTTTGTTCCACGAAATGCCAGGCCAGAACGTACTTCTCCCTGGAAACTGTTTATTTTGTTTAAATTTCAGTAAGTTTATGTTGAACTTCGAGAAGCGTGCGTACATAGGATTATTTCACTATTTCGTTTTATGCTTTCCTGGTACTTATGTATGTAATTATCAATGTAGAGAGTAAATCTGCACAAAATTTAAGATCAAAGTTTTAAAAATTAAATTATTGCACAACGCCTAGGGTCTCGATTTTTTTTAATCATTAATTAAAGTAGGTACACGAGCTATAAAAGGCAGGAAAAAAACGTACGGATACATAATTCCCAAATAAATTCCGTAATATACCAAGGTATAACAGTATTCTATATAATAATCTAAGTCAATAACTACATATCTTTGTGGCAAATTTTATCTAAATCCAATCAGTACTTTTTGTGTGAAAGAGTAACAAACAGACATACTGTCATAATAATTATTAATTATAAAGTTATTCCTTTATGTCGTATGTGAGTTGCGTTTGGGAATAAAGTTTTCTATTATATTCTACATACATCTTTACAAACTTTTACCTTTATAATATTAGTAAAAAGTAAGATGATTCACGCGTACAAAATCGCGGGCAACAGCTAGTTACTTATATACATAATATTCAACACATAAAGATACGCCAGGGGTCTATTATACGTGAAAATAAATTAAGGAAGTTTACAAAAGGGACCTCATAAAGATCCTTGAAACACTAGGGTTCTCGGAATATTCATGGTTGAAAAACATTATGAAAAGTTATTTATAGGGGTCCCACTAAAGCTTCGATGGTTATCGGGTGGTCGTAAAGAAAATATCAATTTTAGGGGCTGTTAAAAACTAAAGGGTATAGGTTACGTAATACTACTTGCATTTAAAGGTCGAATCCTTTGAGATTCTAATCCGGAACCATAATCGCTACAACTTTTATACATATTTCTGCATTATAATAGCAGTATTATGTCCTGTAGTGTTCTGGTCCGAAGGATGTGGTAATGGAGACATGCTTATCCAAGGCGTTCCAACTGAGTCCTCAGCGATATCAACGACAAGACTGATCTCTGGGACTAACTGTGCCCCGCGGTTTATCCGCTTCTACATAAGAACAAAACAAAGAATAAACAATCATTGAGTAATAATGTACGATACATAGCCTATAGCCTCAATAAATGGATTAGTAAAGACAAAAATATCTTTGCGCGACGAACCGCGCGGCGTAGCGGTCACGGTACCGGTCTGACACACAGAGGGTTCCGGGTTCAATCCCCGGCCAGACAGACATCTGAATGATGAATTTAGATTTCTGTTCTGGGTCTGGGTGTTTGTGTATTCGTCTTTATGTGTCCGCGACACAGGAGAAAATCCTAGTGTGGGGCTATTAGTGAAGAAAGCGTTAATTATTATTATTTTCCATCAGATGGATCTCCATGCGCGTATATTACAATACCTCAACCTTATATAAAAAAATACACATAAATTTATTAAACGAATCTCGAACAAAACTGAAACAAAGTTTCCTTTACAAAATAATTAAACGTTTCACATTTACAAGTAGAATTTACGATTAGTTAAATATAACTCCGTAATTTGTTCAAGTCTCTGTATTTCTTTGACACACATAGACAGTTTCTGATTCAAATCATTAAAGCGCGTCTTCACTAGAATTAAACCGAAAGAACAAATAATTATAATAGTAAAAGATTATACAAGACTCTTTTTACATTTATTTGTTTACAATATCAATATCATATCAACAGATACCAAATGGACCAACATTCAACCAGGGAAGTACCACCGCCACACTTATTTCTAGCGTGAAGCAGTTTTTGCGTTTCGGTGGAAGGGTGTGGTTACCGGCTCACTTATATTTGACGCGACCATCTTAGTTCTCGTGAGTAGCAACACACTGTTTTATATGAAGTTGCTTACAGAAGTCCATGGACAGAAGTGACTTACCATCAGGTGGACTGCATGCTCGTTTGCCACTTCATTCTTATAAAAAAAACAATGATTTATAGCCTTATCAGAAACCTGAAATCAATGTTATATTGGACTCGAAGAGCATTGTAATCTGTTTGAGTGGATTCCTCCAAAGGCCGCTCGTGTAAAAAAATATTTAGCACTTTTTCAACATCTACTTACACGATAGATTTATTTTTTGTGAGAATTTGGTCCAAAGGTTGCCTTTGGACCAAATTGTCACAAAAATCATTCTCCCAAAATAACTTTCTATTTCAACATAAAGTAAGCCGTTATACAATGCTAAGAAGGTTCATGTCTTCTGAATCCTCATATGTTCATACTCAGTAAAACTATTTCGTCAGCATAACTGATATTAACCTATAAATGAAATGCTTTCTACACTAATAGCCCCACACTAGGATTTTCTCCTGTGCCGTGGGAGCCATGGACACACAAAGACGAATACACAAACACCCAGACCCAGAACAGAAATCTAAACTCATCATTCATATTTCTGTCTGGCCGGGAATCGAACCCGGCACCCACTGCGCATCAGACCGGTATGGTGACCGCGCCGCTACGCGGGTCGTTACTTCAAAAAGAATACTGATTTCCTGTAGTTATTCAAAATATATGATTACCTAACATAAATCAAAAGCTTTACAATATTCAAAGGATCCCGATATAAAATCAATGTTTATAATAAAGACAGGTCACACAATAGATATGCTAAATTTAAAGTGTATCCTAGTATAATCCGCTAAAGCTAAACCGGAGCTAGCAACACAGTTTATTATGATTAACCCACAGCTTTATAAACAAAACCTAGCAATATTTCATTAGATGTAATAGCTGATTGCGTGGTTGTCTTTACGGCCTTCCAATTTTGGTCTGATCGTTCTATGAATATTACTTATATACAAAACTACACTGATCCGATTTACGTGAAATTTTGCATGGATGTCGCTTATTTTCCTAATCAACTTATAGCTTACTTTTGATTTCGATATTATGCATTATTTAAAGACGGCGACTTTTTTCCTTCGTCTTTGCAATAAATTTTATATTTATTTAAAGCATACTGTATGCATAATACTATTTATGAAATTTAAAAATAACTATTACTTTGGATAAAAGTATCCATTCGGTCAATTGTAACATTAACGCCTACAAATAAGGAATATTCATCTTTTTTTGTATCGTATCTACATATAACTTCCCCTAAAACACAAACAATGTACCCTAATTTCCAATATAACGCAAAACTAAATCTTGCTATATCTGATATCACAAACAATTTACTTTAAATGTCAATATAACACAAAACGAATCTTAACACATTGGAATTCACAAACAAGTGATATTAAATTCCATTATAACGCAAAACTAAATCTTACCAACTTTCATATCACAAATAATGTACCTTAAATACCAATAGTGGTATTAATAGCATTAATGCTGTCTATCGTATGCAATGTATACATACAAACATAGGGATATGCTCTAATTTATTTAAATAATCATTGTATCGTTATTCGGTTTTTTCGTTGTTATGTGTGTGCAATGTATTACGAAAGTCGTTTCTGTCTTTCTATCTTTTTCGTTTCTTTCTTTCTTTCATTCTTTCCTTCAATACAACGCAAAAATAAATCTTACTACTAGTACTGACCTGCCAATACTGATGAAGCACATGTGCATGATGCTGGCAGAACACGCGAGCACGTCACACGTGACGTACACATTACACCACACGATGCCCAGCGGCCAATAGCCTGTAGGAAGTACATTGCGGTTATGGCTTAGAAATAAAAAAGTCTATTTCTATGTGCAACTACCTATGTGCAACTATCTATGTGCAACTCACGCGGCAGAAGTGTAACTAAATAATAATAAACTAGTCTAGGTAGTGATAGCCGAATGGTAGAAACCCAGCTTCTCAATCGTGGGTCCGAAGTGCGAATCAGGCACCACTGATTTTTCTAAAATTATATGAGTGAGTTTTTTTAAAACAATCAAAACTTCATGAACCATTGAGAAAAAAAATACATTAAAACAGTAAACTTTCTCATTTATTTATTGTCAATAGACAAGTAGTTAGGTAATGCTATAAGTACTAGCATTACTTAACTACTAAGTATTAAGACTTAGCAATTAGCTTGCATTAAACCTAACAGCAAATTTCATAAGCAACACCACCACCGTGACTTTGTCTTTGAATACCACTGTGAATTTATTATTCGTCGTGTCGGGATTTCAAACCCCAGTGAAATGACAAAAATAAATATTTAAGCTTTTTGCAGTTTTAATATAATAAATATTGCGCGTAACAGAAAAAATGTGACGCGTAACAGAAAAATGTGACCGTAAAATTTATCTCATACGTCGCTAAATTAGTTTCACTTCAATAAAATAAAGGTAAATTATAGGGTAAAAATAAAATATTCAATTTTAACAATGAGATACAAATAATTCTAATAACCAAGATACCTACTTCACAAGGTAGAACAGATGGGTAAGTTAAGGTAGTATGGTTCTACAGGGGAGGTAAATTCGACTCGTCCCCATTATTTTTAGCGTAAAGCAATACTGCATTTCCATGGACGGCCGGCTAGTGTTATGATATGATACTGTAAACCACTGTTCTATATGAAATTGATTGCAAATGTCCATGGATAGCAGTGAATTTGCACTATCAAGTGGACTGGAAGCTGCTATTTACAGCACAGAAAAAATAACACCGTAGTCTTTGTATTATGATATATTAATATTATTATTATGTTATTTTGGTGAAATTGAAATTTGCCTCTCTTGAGTTATATTAATTTTCTATTTTACTCATATTACATCATACTAATATTATAAAGCTGAACAGTTTCCTTATTTGATTGAACGCGCTAATCCCAAAACTACTGGTTTGAATTGAAAAAATACTTTTGTGTTGAACGCTATGTATGTGTGTTTGTTTTATTCTTATTTAGTAGCGGGTGAAACCGTATGGCACAGCTAGTCTATCATATTTCTAATAATATAAGCCAAAGATAAACGAGTAGATATTCCGATAAGTTCAAATCCAAGCTATCGATTCCATCGGCATCAGTTGACACGAATAAAGTTATCGAGAAATCTCTTTGAGGACTGGAAGTCAGCTGTGGCAATCGGATCGTTTCAACGTTATTGAAACTTGGCTTTGATGCTCAACTTGATGGAACAAGCTCTGTATAGTGTACTGGAAATTTTGTCTATGAGATTTAGAAATTTTCCTTACATACATATTTATTGCTATAAGTATTTAAATACTTGTATAATAATGCTGAGGTCTTTTTAGCATTTTCTATAGGCAAACATTGATTATAATATCCACATCGTTCACATTAAGTGTGGAAATATGAATTGGTCACAATTTAAAATTTAAAAATGTTGATGGATTTTATGTCCAAAATTCCAGATACTTGATCTTTACTTTAGCCAATAAAAATATAGTTCTAACTTTTAATTTCTACTCTAAAACAAATTAAAATTAAAATTCAGGAACATCAGTTTATCATCATCAGGATCAATATAATAAATTTCGCAATTAACAAAGTCATAAATGGTTAATTTTCGAATAGATAATAAAATAAATAAGTTATCAAAACGATCTAACTACCCAATTTTCGATATAGGTCACGGACAAGACCACTTTTTGACTAAGCAGATAAACACCCTTGTCAGAATTGTATAAAATTTTGAACAGTCTCAAAGGATATCAGAAAGATTTATTATTATCTCCCCGACACCGTGGCCACATAGTTCATTTTGACATTTTTGGTTATCCCGAGAGGAAACCGCGTGAAAGATGAAGAACCCACAAATTATTTAATACCTCAGTACTTTTGTAGGTAACATTTACTCATTTTTAGTACCATAAAACTCGAAGTGGATATGGCCATATATAAATAAAACTTTATATAGTACTATCGAATTTCATCCTAAACTTAAAGTAAAGCAAGATACAGGCAACATATAAAATAGCTAAAATTCAAAAATAGTAAACCCTAATAATCTTTTGCAATACGAGAAGCATACATTTATTCTATAACTAGTAAGAACAAAGCTTTTAATTATAAAAATAGATTTCTTACCTAAAAAACCAGGTATGGCCCCCATTGGCATCACAAACAAACTGACCAATAAGTCAGCAATCGCCAATGACAGTAAGAAATAGTTTGTAACATTCTGCAGTCTCTTGTCCAAACACACAGCTAGACACACTAAGATATTTCCCACACCACCAGCGATTATAAACAATATCACAAATAGGAAACTCCATTCATACCCTGCTTCACTGATAACCACTTCGCTTGAGCTATTCCTAAAGTTCCAATTGC
This sequence comes from Cecropterus toxeus, assembly GCA_018249875.1. NCBI lineage: Eukaryota > Metazoa > Arthropoda > Insecta > Lepidoptera > Hesperiidae > Cecropterus > Cecropterus toxeus. The sequence goes on along the minus strand of DWNE01001785.1, from coordinate 4,999 downwards.
ACTGGTAAGTGTCGATGGAGCTGTTAACACTATCACTTATATGGAAGTCCAACGTCCGGTTTATGAGGTCGTTATAACAGAAAAGTGTGTCCCATTCACAGATCTCGAAATCGGGTAACTTCAACCAGAGGCTCTTAAGAGCATTTTCGAAGACCATGGTCATCATGTTTAACTTGAATCGAGAGTTGCATAAAGTGTTGTTGATAGCATTATCCATGGAGATATTGGAGCACTTGAAACAACTGTAGGATGTTTCATTTTGGATATCGATGTTAAGATCGCAGCTGTAGTCTACGGACCCGAAGATACAGTCGAGCCCGGAAGATTCGACGTTTAAACAGCTGGTACCAGCGACAAGTTGACAGGTGAGGTCTTCAAATGGCTGCAGGTATGTGAAATTCGTCATAGCCAGGTTTTATTCCATCTGACTGACGCTAGGTCATTTTTTACGAGGGCGCCATTCTTGATCCTCATTACTTCTTCTTCGTCTTGATTCTCCACACTTCTGAAACAAAAAGATGAATTCTTTAAGGATTTCAATCAGTAATTATTTAATTGTAGATATTGGGTATTAGAACCTACGACAACAATCTGTCAAAATTGGCTAGCTAATAGTGTCAGTGGGTCGGCCACGTCGATCAAAGGACCTATAACCGATGGGGAAGAAAGGTCCTGGAGTGGCGACCTCGTTTAGATAAAAGGAGCACAGGGCACCTCCCGACTAAGTAGACTGATGACCTGAAGAAGACAGCGTGAAGCCTTTGGAATCAGAAGCCAAATGGCGATCTCGAGAGGGTCGTGGATGGGCTTTCTACACACATAGCCCCACAGTAGGATTTTCTCCTGTATCGTGGGTGCCATGGACCCACAAACACGACTACACAAACGTCCCAGAACAGAAATCTAAACTCATCATTCACATTTTTGTCTGGCCGGGGATCGAACCCGGGACCCACTCCGTGTCAGACCAGCGTGGTGACCGCTGCGCCGCGCGGGTCATCATAAACGACAAAGTAGGCAAAGAACTATATTATGTAAAAAAAGCAGAAATCATTGAAAGAATTTTCTTAATCAAATCCTATATCAAGGAAAACTTATAAAAACGCCATTATAGGTTTTCCCTACTAATCATACTCATTTTCCTTTATGCTTACTTCCAAGTTCATTATCAGGATGAAGCACTACTGATTCGAGGCATTTAACCAGCTAAAGCCCCACGTTCGTTAAGTTGCAATCTGTTCACGGAAACTCATTTCCCGACTGACACCGTGAATCCTGGCAAATACAGCATGTCAGTATTAAAATGGATGAGGCCATTTCAATCGATGGTTGCTCAATAGTTAGTGTTAAGTCCTATAAATTATTTACTTCATAATATTATTTTGTTACATACTATTATACCACGTTCAATTTTAAAATTGTTATCACTATTAAGCTTATTTATTGTTAGTTTTAATTATCTTGAATAAAACATTAACTTTAAATTCAATTTCCATAAAATCATGATAACGTAATATAAAGAATATGCGTCATTTTGAATTATTATTAAAAAATCTAATTATTGTTACGTTTAATTATTAAGCTCATAAGTTTAATAAGACATTGAGCGAGTAATTTATGTATGAGCGTGGTACACGCGTGTGGCCTTATGCATGCGTGACATAAGTAGTAGTGGTCTTAAACTCATTTTATATAAAGTACTAGCTGTTACCCGCGACTTCGTACGCGAAGACTGTAATATAAATATTTAACCCTATTTTACTCTCTTAGGAGTTGATTTTCCAAAAAAATACGGTATAAAAAATATTTCATTATTTCTACCCTGAAAGCCAAATACTAAGTTTCATAGAACTTACTTCCAAATAGGCGGACTTTCATACAAACTGTCAACCCCCATTTACCCCTTAAGGGTTCTATATCTAAAAATCCTTTCTTATTGCTCACTAACATTATGAAAGGAACCCCTGTACTAAATTTCAAGTTTCTAGGTGCAGTAGTTTCAGATGTGCGTTGATATATAAGTCGGTCAGTCGGATTTGCCTTTTGTATATATACATTGAAGTGAAACTACTTTGGGCGCGTTAAGTACTTTTTGAGTGAACAATAATCATGAAACTTGCGTCATCGTCAATGAACGCTTTCCATGAGCTATATGTATACTGTGTACATGTGACGACACGCGTGGCGGAGCGGTCACAATTTATGTGACACGCCGTGGATTACGGGTTCGATCCCCGACCAGGCAGACATTTGTATGATTAATTTCGATTTCTGTTATGGGTCTAGGTGTTTGTGTGTTCGTATACAGGAGAAACTCCTAGTGTTAGGATATGAATGTAGAAAGCGTTATTATTATGTACGTACATGAAATTCGGAGCGTATTTTTTTAGTTTTCACTTTTATGAGCACTCCTCACGACTGCTCTTAATAACATAAGGTCATTTTACTCCCCGTAACTTCTCATAATAACTATAAGGAACTAAATGTACTAAATTATTCATATAATTATATGCCACCCATGAATCATTTAACGCTGATGTACCCTGGTTTATTAATAATTTGGTAGCACTAAGTGACCATGTAAATCCATAAGGCCGCTAAATGATTCTCAGCCGACGTGCATGTACATACACAGTACATAGTATCTTGTTGCAAATATTTGCCGATGTCAAGGCGCCCTTAGCTCTGTACATTCGTATTTTTTATGTAATTTTTGCAACAAAAGAGTATCTCATATTCAATATTTAAAAGGCGTCCTACACTCATGGCCCCACAGTAGGATTTTCTCCTGTGTCGTGGGTGCTATGGACACACGAAGACAAATACACTAACACCCAGAACCAGAACATAAATCTAAACTCATCATTCACACATCTGTCTGGCCGGGGATCGAACCCGGGACGTCACGATCATAACACAAACTACCTGTGTGTCAAATTTTAGGAAATTCAAACTGGTAGTTTTTGCGTGAAGGAGTAACAAACACACATACATCCCACAAACTCTCATTTATAATATTAGTATGATGACATTGAATGGATATCACTACCATCAGTACAAGTTAATTACGTTTCCTAAAAACAATCATTGTATACGTCTTCGTCCATCATTGCAAAGTATATTACAAGGTATGTCGTTCAGTGCATTGCAATATGAGCGAAAAAAGATAAGATTATCCTAGATTATCTCTAGATAAGATTATCTTTTTCGTATTTCTCTCTCATAACTCTCTTGTATCTCATATTTCTCTTTCATCTTACGTATAGAACGTAAAGAGAAAGAGATATAGAGCATGGGATTTGAAATGAAATCCCACGTTAGAGATATTCATACAACTAGTCTACCACTATTTTTGATCAGTAAACTAATCTCCTTTATTATTATAATATGTAACATTTTTAATTAGCTAAACAAACTACACATAACTTACAACGTAACGTATGCAATAAATCGCTCTATGTGTTCATGCAGCGTACATTTTAGCAAGGCCTTGGGTTGGTTATAAAGCGAAGCTATGTGAACGACGTAATAAAAGCGGTATTCATGGTGACTCATTGTAACGAATAAAGGGAAAATTTATAATTTAAAATATATTTCCAAGGTGCTAAATGTGGGTAGAACCATCGCCGCATTTACATAGCTTGAAACGGTGCTTGTGTTTCGGTAGAAGGGTGTGACTACTAACTCACTTTTATACGCTGCGACCTGTCCTCGAGACAAACAACATATGTGATTGACTGTAGATAGAACCCCTGTTCTTTGTGAAGTTGCTTACAGATGTCCATGGGCGGCAGTGGCCGTACACTTTTACTACTTCTATGTAATAAAAGTTTGTGTTTAAAAACATTTTTTATAATTATTTATTTTAATGTAACGCCCTTTAGGCGTTTGCGTCAAAATAGTTACATAAAACTGTTGTAATACATGCATATTTGTAATGATCTATTTATTTAGCTTTTATTTGATACCCATATTATCCTGGTAATTTATAAATCATCCTCTCCCGTTCACCCTCTTACATTCAACACCTGTTCTGCGCAATCGGGTAATAAATAAAAACGTTTAACGTTTTTAACTAAAATTACTATAATTATGCGTGTATGTCACTACCGATGTAACATAGGACCGTTATTTTCATACCAATTCACTTGAGATTCGCCCAAGGTTGCATTACAATTAAGGGCAAAGCACACAGAAAGCGATCATTACATATTTTTTTTATATAAATATGAAGTAGCAAACGAGCAAGCGGCCCACCTGGTGGTAAGTGGTTACTGCCGCCCATGGACATTTGTGAGCAACTTCATATAGAACAGGGGTTCTATATGACATCTATCACAGATGCGTTGCTACTCCCGAGGACTGAGATGGTCGCCTCATACAAAAGTGAGCCGGCAATCAAACCCTTCCACCGAAACGCAAGAACTGCTTCACGCTAGGGTGTGGCGGTGGTACTTTGCCGGTCGAACTACATTGGTTCTACCACCTGGCAAATTTTACTGAGTATTTATTTTTTCTATAATAATAGTAAACATGTATACAGTCCAATGGTAAGTGAGTAGCAGTACTCACTACAACTGGGCATCTGTAGTCAACCACCGATATGATTAGAACCTTACCTCGGTCAATCACGGACACGGTGCTACGATTGAGGATTACGTTGGAACATCTAGAAAATGGTAATGACCCTTTCTACAAGTAAATATAAAATGGCAAGGGCCCTTACTACACATAAACCAAATTACAGTAGTAATAATTATTTTTTTATCACGCAGGAATTAATGTGGGAAACTCCGAATGCCCCACATCTACACTAGTATAAAGGAAACCCCGCCTACAGATTTGAACTACAAAGTCTGTTACTTATTTTACGGCATATATATTTTTTTTACTTAAACCTAACGATAGGTATATGGGCTACTTGATGGTAAGTAGTCACCGTCGCCTATGGACATTTGCAACACCAGAGGAGTCACCAATGCATCGCCGGCTTTGAAGG
>DWNE01001784.1:0-20740 GCA_018249875.1 Cecropterus toxeus | reverse complement strand
TAGTCCACCGCGCTGGCCAAGTGCGAATTGATAGACTTCACACACCTTTGAGAACTCTTTTTTTATGAGAACTCTCAAATGTGCAGGTTTCCTCGCGATATTTTCCTTCACCATAAAGCAATGATAAATAAATTCTAATACGCACATAAATAATTATTACCAGACATTTATTAAGTAACAGACACTATTGGAAGTAATTTGTTCCATTTAATTTATTCTAATTTGGAACTTTTTAACCTCGGAAAGCGTCTCCAATTATGACATGATCAGTATTATTTGTAGGTGTTAATTTATTTGTGTTAGATGAACAAATGTGGTACATTTGGTCGCGTACTTTCATAAAGTTCCCAAACAACAATCCTCCGATTGTTGTTTGGGAACTTTTTGAAAGTCCTGAAATGAAGTTTCGACTAGATCATTCATTTTTATGTTTCTATTCTATAAAATTTGTCAAGGAGTTTAGTGTTAAACTTTATAGGTTATTTACTTCATTGTACTAAACTTGTCCGGGTATAAAAGACTTTGGTATTTTGTTGATCAATGATGACAAATGACAAAGCAAGACATACAATCATAATTTACATACATTAGATTCTTATATTCTCGTCGACTTACCTTAAGTAGATTAAAAATATGTTTTCATATAAGGATTACACAATTAAATAAACAGATAGCCTATGTCTGATTGCACTTTGAAGCATTTTATAACGATAAACGTTGAAACATTTGTATCACTTACAACCGAATGTAGTTTGTTTAAAGCACAGAATTGTTTACAAATTTGCGACACTAATAAAATTATAACATAAAATTGGGACGTTATAACGTTTTCACACTAGGAATGTTCAGTTATTAACAAAATATGATATAACAAGTATTTTACAAAAAAATCTGCTTTACAAGAACAAGCGCTATGAAATGACAGCAATGCTCCATACGCGATACATTACATCAAACGAATGAGTCAAAATGGCAGTTATCAGCTCATAGATAATACATTCTATCACTCAAAGTACAGAAATAGGCTAGTTGTAAATTATTTAAAACTCTTCAATTACCAAAAAAAAAAATTGATTGCATTTCTTAGGACTTATAAGACACGAAATTTTAAATGATATATTTTCTTGAAACGATGGATCACTGTCGGATATGATGTTCTATATACTATCTTTGTTATCTATATTGTGTCTATGCTTATTCTAACAAAAAAAACATCGTCAAAAAGTTGGAGGTACCAATATAGTGTTGTTATTAAACTTGTACGATAATTTGATGCAAAATACGATAATTTTACGGCTGAAATACGATAATTGCCTGGCTACAGGTTGGGAACACTGTTTGGCCTTAGATTTTAGCCTAGGAGTAATGACAGCACAAATAGGATTTTAGCCTTTTGGGCCTTTTCCTTTTTAAAAGCTTTTATGACTTTGATAGTCGTCCTATGCCGCGGCGTGGCGTCGCAACCCCTCTTTACCCAGGCAATTCCCTCAGTGCAGCCTTTGGTCTTCAAACCAACCACCACGCTGCTGCTACTGCAGATTAAGTACCCCATATGGTCGGGAGACACCAGTCCCTCGAGTACATGAGGGAGCGGACGCCCTTCGGGAGGTTGAGCGTTTAGAAACGCAAGCCCTCTAAGATAGGCGTGTGGTCCGCTATCAGTGCAATCGTAACTACGGCGCGCCGACAGGGCCACAAACTCATCCAAGGTTTGCACCTTGAGGTCACGTCCCAACAGGTTGTTCCGAACGAAGCGACCCACCCCGGTAAAAGCCCTAAGGGGCAGGTTCCGTTGCGCGCGGAGGAACCTAAGATTATACAAATTCACTTACTATGAGGTGGACTGTATGCATGTTTGCCAATTTAATCTATTAAAAAAAAAACATTATTACTTAAAATTACATAAAAATATTATAAATATATTATGAAAGTTAATAATGCGAGTCGTTATATTTCACATATAGCTGCATATATCTGCATCGAACTTGTAATAAGACTTGTATTTGTATTTGTAAGTTGTAACTAAACTAAACCTAAAAATATACTACGTCAATATTGTAGCCGTAGTTGTACCGTTTATAAAAAATATTGAATTATGTTTTTATTCTTATTATCAATGTTTTTTGATTATTATGATGATATCAAAAAAGTTTAGTTATGTATAATTGTTATGTATCTGTTTTTCTAATTCATCCATCATAGCATGAAATAATTTCCAGTCTGTGGTTTGTGATGTCTGTGTACTCGTGAAACCTTGTATTAAAAAAGTTGTGAACATACGACAATGGCAGATGGGAAGCAAGGTATGGTTAATTATTTTATATTTTAAAAGTATGTTTTAAGCAATGAATTCAAACAACATGTACTAATTTTAGACTTTAGTTGTTTATTGCAATTTTGCTATTGAAATATCGTAAGTTTATGCTTTTCTTTCGCTATACTTTTACTGCATCATCAACGAATTTTTTTGTGCTAATTTCTACAACATACAAATTTTCGACGCGGTTTAAATAATTAATAGAATAATAATCTCATATTTGACAAAGATAACTCTGTGGAGTTACTGTAATTGGCAGGTAGAATGTAAGGTGGTAAGTAAATACCTCAAAGATAGCATTTAACGCAAACAAACCTTTAAACAAACCTTTTTTATTCGTACGTATATATATTTTTTATTTATACTCATTATTAATGTTTAGTGCATAGATAAGGAATTGTTACCTATTATTTTCAACCTATTTACATTACGTGTAGGGCTTTGAAGACGATCTGGTGCCGAAAATAGTCTTGTAAATTTTTATGTTGATGGTGCAGAAACTTTTTTGTTTTGTCCAATAGATATAAGTTGAAGTTGAGATCAACTTTTTCTGAATTTTGTTGTTCTCGTGTTTTGTCTCTGCTCATCATGGCATATTTATTGAAAATTATAATTATATGATTAATTTTGTTAATATTGAAAGTTTGTTTTTATCTATTCTAGGGAAAACATCTGAAGACTTCTACAATGGGTCATCACAGTCGCGGGTGGTGTTGGCAAAGCCTCGGCTGGGAGGCTTTGGATCCTCCAGTGTTGCTTCTAGTTCTGGAAAAAGTTGCAATCCATTTGGTTTGTATTTGAGTGTATTGTTGTTTTTTATAATTAAGTGAAATTTAGTGCAGGATTTGTAGATTACATTTGTTAATATTTACACTACATAATTGGCATTTATAGCCCAGTAAAGTAGATCTTCATTAGTTAGTTTAGTAAATACCACAGATAAAATATATCATCTGACTCATTTCTAGACTTAACCTTTTTAAACATGTTTTGTAGTTCTGAGGGTAGCATGGTTAACAATCATTGAATGACAACCATATGATTTTTTAAATGATCTCAATTCGATTTTTTTTAAATTACGTCAACAGTAAATGTATCATTTTGTAGCAGATGACATTATTGTTCTTAAAGTGTATATAATATTATCTATTAATTGTACATAAGAATTCCAGAATGTGAAAAATTATACCCGCATGTAACGGATCATTTGACAATTAACACAGTCAAGAAACAAATTCTTAAGAAAGCTTATGTGATTATATTAAATCTTTGCAGGCTCAGTGCTACGACCACCACAGCTAAAACCGAGTGCTAACCCTTTTTTGAAAGTCTCTGATAATGTACTTGAAGAAACAGAAACCAACTTGAACAAGGACAAGGAAACAAAACCTTCTGAGGACAGATTGAAAGACACCAAAGAGGATGCAGAGGCACCCAAGTTTGTTCCTCTGGGTTCAGCTAATGTGACTCCGAGGACCAGTAATCAAGTACCAGCTCCCAGCCAACCCACAACAAGTGCTTCGTCATCTGGTTTTGTTTTTGGACAGAATTTAAGTCAGAGAGTTATTATGAATGAGGTTGTTAACAATGGAGAGGCGGGTGTTGATCATAGCTCCTCAAATGGTACCACAGAATTATTATTCACAAGTGCTGCAGCATCAGTAAAAGAAAACAATCAGGTTTGTGTGATATTTCAGTAAATTACTCACTCCTGGCATTCCTATAAAATTTTAGTATTATTAACATGGAGCTTAAACAAATATTACAAACAAAATATTTGGGAATCGCCTTTTTTTAAATGATTTATAAACAAAAATATTCTGTAATTTTATTAGAAGTGAAATATTTTCATACATAACAATTTATTAGGGCTTTTAGAAATATTCAAAATGTAATATGTGTATGTTTTGTATATGTTTGTCCATGCATTTTTTCGAAACTAACAGATAATAAATGTATGCCACAAATAAATTTGGTATAGATAATAGAAGGTATGGACTAAAGGTGTCTAAAAGGTGCATTGAGTTTTAAACAAACAAAAACAACTTTTTTGTCACTAATAAGAATTAAAAAAATATATTAATATTAATAAAATATATTAAGTGTAAATGGAGTATTTTTAAATATAATATTATAGGAAGAGGCTGGACCGAGTGAACTCAGTGGTACGGAAGGGCTGGCGGCCGCGGCAGCAGAGTACGAGCGGTCGCACGCGCGGCCGCCGCCGCCCACTTCCAACTGCACGATGACCGGCGAGGAGGGAGAGATCAATGTGCTACAGGTATAAAGGACTTTTTTCATCAACCCATCATTGTCCCACTATTAGGCATGGGTTTGCTCTCAGAATAAGAGTTAGGCAATATTCTGCTGGTTCTGGTCAAGTGCGTAGACTTTGCACATCTTTGAGAACTTTTTCTTTTTAAACACTTGCGTCTGTGTGTTACCGCGCAATGTTTTCTTTGACCGTAAAGCAGCAATAATTTTAATTGTAATAAAGTATTTAAGACAATTATGTTACTGCTTTGCATGAATAATACAACACAGAAACATATATTTACAGGACAGCCAAGTAAAAAAAAATGATTTATCTTTTTAATGACTGAAGTTAGAAAAAAAATTTAAAGGCCAATCACAGTGGAGTAAGATCACTACATATTCAATTCTAAAATAATATAAAAAGGATAACACTACATATTTAACCTAAAAGTGATGAATTTTGAATCATGCAGTTATTGATGCAAAATGAAATATATAGGTAAATAACATTGTTGAGAGGTATTATGTTATTAAATAGTGTTTCACATATTGGGATATAATTTTCAATCAATCATGAAAGCAAATGATGTCTATGTTTATTTTAGGTGTTTATCGTTTTAGGGTTACAAACTCAAAGGGTAAAAACAGAACCTTATTGCTAAGACTCTGCCGTCTGTCTGTCATCAGGCTGTATCTACGCACAATGCACGTTTTCGGTCATATTGCGCGAAGTACTTTGCAATGTGTTAAAATCAACGATCGGTCCGAGGAAACATAATAAACTCGGATCAGATCGTCGCGTAGCATAATCGAGGTCGCAACTTGTCGCAGATATCGTGCCGGCTGTTCGCGTGGGAGGCGGGCAGCTGGCGCGAGCGCGGGCGCGGCGTGCTGCGGCTGAACGACGCGGCGGGCGGCGGCGGCGCGGCGCGGCTCGTGGCGCGCGTGGCGGGCTCGCTGCGCGTCGTGCTCAACACCAAGCTGTGGCCCGACATGGTGGTGGAGCGCGCGGGCACCAAGAGCCTGAGGATCACGGCCGCGGACGCGCACCAGCAGCTCAAGCTCTTCCTCATTATGGTGATTGTTTCACCTCGACTCGTTACGGTTCACTAATAGGGGTTTCCTGAGGGCCTAGTCGATTGTTCTGGCGAAGCGTGAATTAGTTGACTTCACTTAACTTTATTTTTTAAAAGGACCAATATTGTTAGTATTCTGATGATATTGCCCTTCAATATTACAGCAAATGATTATACTTTTTTAATAAGCATGTAACTTTGATAAATTAGATGTGCTTCCAAGGGATTCGGAACGATAAATTAAAGACAAAATACACTAAAAACATTTGTCCTGAAAACTTGCCCATTTGTTGAGCAAGGGGGTGTAATATGAGTATTATTTGTAGAGGTAGAAGAGGGAAATATGTATGTGTACAATATTTTATGACTAACCTTATCCCTAATAGCATCAATAAATATAATACATTGTGTAAAATACTCATATAATATTTAAATACTAAGTACGTAAAGTAATTTAGATGAAATAACTGTTATAAAATAATGATACTTATTATTTTGTTTCAGGGGGCTCCTGGGGACATAATTCACTTACACAGAGCTCTTACTGCGCGTATTGCTTGCAGTAAACGTTCTGTCAACACTTGCAAACAAAATGCCACATCACAGAAAGCAGCAGAAAGGTTGGAGGCTGCCACAGATGAAAATGACTTCCTTGACAAACCTGTGAGTGACTCCTATAACAATGATGATGATATTAGTTATGATGATGAACCACAGGCGAGTGTAGAGAGCAACACAAATAAAGAGGAACAAAGGGACTCAGTTAAAAGCGACAGACTCGATGTAGATAATGATGAAAAGACTGACGAAGATAACACTTTCTTAAATACAGAATCAAATGAATCAAATGATGATAAGGAATCAAAAGCAATAAAACGAAAGGAACCCATTGAAGATGAAACCTCGTCTAAGAGACAGTGCCCTGAAATACTAATAGATTGATTTAACGAATTTGTGTATGATATTACAGTGTCAAAATTGTGATGAAATGAGGAATATGGACTTCTTTTATTCATTTAATTTGCTGAAAGCTCTTAAAAGGAAAATAGCAAATAACTGACTAGGAGTATTTATGTTTAAATTAATAAAAGTAGTGTAATGTAATGTTGGTTCGTCATTAGCAATGGGTAGTCCATTTGTCGTGACATTGGTTTCTTTATCACTGGATATATTTTAGTACAAAATAAACGAACTATGGTATTTTGTAGTTGTTCAGTAATTTCTTATTTCACATTCCAATTTTTTACAAACAAATATTTGCATTAAGTATCATGATCGGCTGGAGCTGAATACCAAATATACAATGTACATGTGATTTTTTCTGAAAAACACCAACCAATAAACATTATCTTACTATTATTTTTATTTTATTTTTGTTTTCAAATCAAGTATTCACGGTTTTTGAACTCGATCACGGTAAAATAATGAATAGATTAATGCTCAGAGTATCTTTATTGGAGGAAATCTATAAGCAATGACCTAAGTTGCGCTACGTTATGATTCGTGCAAATCACCTAAATTTCCTCTTCTCCTTGTACATATATTCACTTGTAAAGTCCAAACAGACTAAAAATCGTATGGATAATTAAATAATTATCTAGTATAAATAATTAATTAATCAGTTCTCACATTTATCTGCCACCTGCTTATTAGGCTAACAACTTAATTAGAGCATTAAAATTTTGATCAGGTTTAAATTACACGGTAGTAAAAAATTAAAACTGAATCAACATTTCGTTTAGATTTTAATGAGCGAAAAGCTTATATCCACAGGATGTTTTAATTTAATTGTTGGGGTTTGAAGGTATATGGATGGATAAATGTAGCACTTGTAATATTATAGCCCTTGGTGAATGTGTCTGATAATGAGTACAGAGTATAGACATTGTTCTTTCGTTGTTGTGCCAATAGGCCTTGAATTTTGTGATTTTTTTTATGCCTAAAATAATAATTCTACAGTTGAAATAGACTTATTTTGCACCATAAATATATTTTGTTATAAATTAACAAAAAAGTTTGTTTATAAATTAACAAAAATGGATTTGAACCCATTTTTGTTAATTTATAAACATTTAGAAACACTCTGTGTGAATGTAAAATAGTAAATTCTAGTGGACCCATAATTACTGCCGTACTATTATTAGTTTGTTGAAAAAATATGCCCAGCGATTTAAAAGTGATTTAGAAGTTTACTGATCTATATCTAAGAACAGAATAGTCTGAGCTATTGTCACGACCATCATGTATAAGAGCGTGGATTCGTTTCGTCCCCATTTCGATGCCCTGGCACGGGTAGGATACTTTAAAATCGGTTTAGAAGAATTTAAACCGGTGACGCATATGAAATATAGGCTTCACAATTATTATAGAACTTTGGTATGGCTGCTAATTATCACGTATAACTGCCAACATGTAATAAGAGTGGTGCAAGTAAGTATGAATTTTGTGTATTTAATTCAGTCATTTACCTTAAGAACCGTTTTTTGTACAATCTTTTTATCTCCACATTTTCACTATAACTTTTTCATCTATTTTTTCCACTTTCGAGTAATTGCGAAAATACATTTGACATTAATATTGAGCTCTTGTCGGGGTTTTGTCGACACGCAAACCTTTATCCATCGTGTTTGTATGATTAGAAGTACATTATAATTATCTAAAATGGAAAGTTGAATGCCAATTTTGATTTCCGAAGTTATTTCACTCGACTAATAAGAATACCACGAGTCTTAAACTCGCAAATGCGTAGTTTCTGTATTTCGTTGCGTGATATAGGTCATAACATGCCTCAAATACAGGAACTAACTCAAATTTTGCAGGCTCGACACAGTACCGACCAGATGATAGACACATTGTTTATACTGCTGACCACATTAAACACGCTGGGCAAACAGATTGCGTTCAACGCGCGCGCTCGCCGCATCCAACGTGTCATTACCATCATCGACGGTCAGTTAACGTTCGTTTTGTTTGAAGTAACAATAACAAAGGAAATAATACGGCGTGTTATAAAATAAACGACCGCTATTATTTTTTATGTAATAAAACCGATGGGCACGCAGTGTAGGTGTTGTGGTCACTTTCAAGGTCACGGGAATGTTAGCGTCAAAAGAAATATTTCTACTTCATTTTACTTGTCTACTTACTACATTTTTTTTAGATTATACTAGGAAACAAGCATTCTATCCACCTGATGGTAAGCGGTGACTGCCGTCGAACATATGTATGCAATTTCATATAGATCAGTGGTTCTATCTGAAATCGGTTACAGATGCGTTGCTACTCACGAGGACTACGATGGTCGCCTCATATCTAAGTAAGCCTTCAACCACATCCTTCCACTGAAATACAAGAAATGCTTTACGTTAGAAATAGGTGTGGCGGCGGTAATTCATATCGGGAAAGTGACGCTCTCCAATGTCAATACACTATGCGAACCATAATCGCGTGTTTTGCATCATCCTCTCCAACATGTTGATCGGTATGATGGCCACTTCTTCGCGAATGTTGACTTTCGGATCATCAAGAGTCCATGGACAGTTGTTGAAAACCCAGGACTTCAGATAATTCCACAAAAAGAAGCCGCACGGTGTCAAATTCGATGATTGTGGCGGCCGCTCCATATCGTCTCAGAGAGATGAGGCGCCCTGGATTGTGCTTCCTCAACAATGCCATCGACGTCCTAGGTCCATTTCATCGAGTTGGAGGACAAGAAACTCCTCGAGCATGTTGACATAATGGCCTTAATTGACCGTAACCGCCCGCTCGCCTTTTTTAATTCGAAATTTGTACCTTTTGAAAGTGGCGACTATTTTAGTGACGCCACTACACCTAAAGGATGTTTCAGACTCTAATATTACCATTTGAAATAAGAGAACGCTAAAAAATAGTAAACTTTCGATAGCGTATACGAGGTCAACATTTAATTTTCTATCCAGAAGGTCATTATCACTTTTATGTACCTACCTCCAACGATTGCGAGTAAAACCTATTTTTCGTCACGTAGCGAAGCACTTAAGCTAGTATATTATAAATAATGTCATTTTCAGGCGAACTTTTTGCAGCCCGGAATGTATTTCATGAAAGCGTATTAAAATCAAATGGAGCGGCGATGTCTCGACTGCTGGCACTATATCATGCTGCAATTTTTCTTTGTAGCACATTGTGGACAATATTTCCTTTGATAAATAGGGCATTAGGCTATGCAGTGGAGTTTACAGCTTATATTCCATTCGAGACTAAAGAATTAACAGCGTAGGTGTTAATTACAATTTTTCGTTATTTGCTATTTGCTCATTCCTACGTAACCTGAAAAAGCCAAAAATTGAATTGTTAGTTAGCATTAGCTTGGTTCCTACTCCCTACTTAGCGCGTAGCTAGAACAGTTCGGACATGCACATTTATGCGTGCGGTCTTATTATAGATAAGTACTTCATAATTACTCATATTTACTAATCCCTAAATGTTATTGATTACATTATAATAGGAGAAAACTATTTTGGCTACGGGTGATTTATCATTATTTCCAAAGCAATTCATTAATCATTTAAAACGCATTGGAATCATTTGTACTACACCTGTTTCCTTTTCAGCTTTGGATTGGTTGTCGCATACATGTCTATTCTAATTGTAGTACAGGCTTACGGCAATGTCACTATGGATTGTACTATCGTTGCGTTTTACGCTCAGGCCAAGACACAACTCCAAATGCTCAGATTCGATTTAAGACATTTTAATGACTTCGATCATGACATTAATCGAGATGTACGTAAAGTTATTGCAAATACATGTATCAGATACAGAGATTTGGACCTAAACTACCGTCGTATTATAAAAGAAAGATTAGTTAGGTCCGTAAAACATTATAACCAAATTGTCTGGTATGTAAAATAAACTGATATAATTATTATGTATTATTATTTATTAAAAATTTATGAAATAAACTATCGAATTAAAATAATAAATAGCCCTTAGTACTTGGTTCTTTTTTGGCTATACCAAAGGATAATATTGGAGTGGTATGCTATATCAAGTACCTGCAAGTGCTTCTAGAAGTACCTAGAATCAAACCTACTTAAGAAATATATTAAGATTTTACACCGCTATTAACAGTTTCATTCTATTAAATTTGATAAGTTTTTATAATGTATGCATGTTTTATTGGCGTCGTTTATTAGCTAGAATCTGTATACCATCCGTTATTTTCGTAAATAAATCTTATTCTGGAATATTTTTAGGTTTGTTAAGGAGGTAGAGTCTATATTCGGCGAGGCAATGTCAATCCAATTTATTGTAATGGCCTGGGTGATTTGTATGACAATGTACAAAATTATTGGTGTAAGTATAAAAAACAATGACATCTACATCGAATATCTATAGTTATAGTGTTGTGAATGCATATATGTATTCCGCTAAGTGTACCTACTACCTACTATAAGTTTTTTTTCAGTTACGAATACTCTCTGCGGAGTTTTTATCAATGGCTGTGTATCTTTGCTGCATGCTAGCTCAGCTATTTATTTATTGTTATTATGGCACACAATTAAAAGTACAGGTACGTTACCAAACATGTATCTATCTAATAAGGCACTAATAGAGTTAGGAATTAGGTTAGTAGTTAGGCTTAGGACTATTACATTTAGTTGTGACTTCATAAATTTAAAGTCATTATAATTGTTCTATAGCAAATGGCATATACTTAAATATGATTAAGCCATAATACAAACGTCAAATAGTTTATTGAATGACAACAACACGAAATCAAGAAAAAAACACGTTATTGACGTTAATCTTAGGTAGAGAATAATTAGAGATTAGGTACTTGATTTAACGAGAATATTCACTCTAGGGTAGAGCATTGTACCATGCCAGTTATTGCTTTTTGTACCAAAAAGCATTTAATGCCATTGCCGTCAAATTATATTTTGTAATTTCCAGAGTGAGTTTGTGCCTCAATCCGTGTACAGAGCGGATTGGTTGTCATTATCTCCACAATTTCGCTCCAACTTGTTCATCATCATGGAGAGATGTCAACGTCCTATTGAACCAAGAACAGCCTACATCGTGCCTATGTCTTTGGAAACATATATTGCGGTTAGAAATTATTTGACTTTAACAGATAAAAATAATACATTCACTATAACTTTATCATAGAATAATCTGTATTCACAATGGCTATAAAAATCAAATACCTACTAATACATCTTTTGTGTTTCGGCGTAGTTAAGTCGCGATATTTTTGACGCCTTCATTATGAAAATGGAAATTACATTATACTACAATAAAAAACACAATTTCTTTCCTATTTATTCATTGGCTTCGAACTACCTTCATATAATATTTACCCAATGCTTTTGTGAATGTGAAAATTTTGCAGACACACGAATACTTAATATAAAATATTAGCATAACAAATATGGTAGATGCATATGAAGCAGGGGTTAGAAATTAATTAGGTATCACTTGCTATGTAAATAAAAATACCGCGATGTAACCTACTTGTCTCCTTGAAGTTTTTTTTTACCTAAATGAATCAATCAGTTTGAAAACTACCCAGACGTAGGGTAATAAATTTACAACACTATCTATGGCTAATATTAACTACTAGCTGTGCCACGCAGTTTCACCTGCGTTTATTAGAGAACTATTAAAAACAAACAAAGATAGCGTGATGTTATATAGCCTAAAGCCTTTCACGATAAATTTACCATTCAATACAAAAAGATTTTTTCAATTCAAATCAGTAGTTCCTGTGATTAGCGCGTTCAACCAAAAAAACTCTACTGCTTTATAATATTAGTATAGATAGGCATAATAACTCCCTTAGAGAGCCGTACGTATTAAATATTACCTATATGTTTTTCCACATTGATGCGCAAAGGTCCACAGCCCCACACCCCACACATTACATTTTGTTACTCTTTATTTTTAGTCCACAGCAGTTCGTTTAACGAAATATAATCTACAATTCTTATAAATACCAGCGTCTGATAAACAGGCTTGCCCATCCTAAAATAAATTTTCACCGGATAATTATTTAGCCAGCAGCAAAACGGAATTGGTTTATTTACATTGTGTTTTTTAGCATTTGATTCATCATTCGCTATAATAAATGTAATAAACTCTTCTTCGAATACAAGCATTTAAGCTCATTTACCAGAGTTTTAAGAAAAACGCCAGATAGCGTGTGCTGGACACAATGGGAATAAAAATCTTTTAAAATTTAGGTACCTATGCTGTGTAAAGCAAAATGTCTTTCCATTCTTTTGTCGTATATAAGTATAAATTGAATTGCCTACAATTTTCATTTAACTACTTGACTTTGGTATTCAGTGCCATGCGCCTATCTGATATTTTGATATTATCTGCGACTGAAAATGTTTCCTTCAGGCCGAATATAATACAAACGACAGATGTTTTAAACAAAAGTAACACAAATACATTGATAGTCAGTTTCAGAAATTTCTTTTGTAGTTGCCTATGTTCAAACAGAAGAATATTTTAGGATAGTAGGAAATAAAACAATGTAGGTAGTGTATACCTATAAATGTTACGAAAAATGTAGAATAGCTCTTAATTAATTATGACTTTGTTGTTTCAGGTTCTAAGATCGTCCTACACGCTTTTTACATTTTTAGAACGAAAATAAAATATTTTATCTATTAATTATTGTGAATTGATTGGGATTGACTGGCAATCCCACAATAGACCATGGAATCATGTTGGAAAATTAACTTACTATTTTATTAATATTATTAATTGTTAATAAAATTTGTATCTATATTATTATTTAAATATGTATGTATGTATATCGGGTAATTTTGTGTTTTTGTTGATTTACTACCCTATCTTAAACAGCCTAGTTATGCACTTTTCGTTACAAATTCTACATACATTATAATATTTAGACCACGTTTTAATAAAGTAGAATAATTATCATTCTAATATTTTTTTCTTTATAAAATATATACATACGTGTTGCGAGTAAGCGGTTTAAAATATTTAACTGCTTAAAGTAATGAATGAAGATTATATTCCATTGCATATTATTAAATAATTATATATTTTACATGCCGCACATAATATGTTTATGTAGGGAGAGTCAACATACAAATGGGACTATTGTTAGTAATAGGTACCATTACCAGAATAAATTGTTTAGTTGTAATCTGAATTATAAAAATATCTAAATAATGGACCGCATCATCTATTGTTGGAATGTCTGGAGTAATAAACACTTGGCCGGACTAAAAATAAGTTTCAATCATTTATTCGCTGCAGTGTTCTCGTAAGCTTGTAATTATTTAAAGCACCGAATTTTTGTGTATCGCTTAAACTCTCATTCTGTACGTTCGGCGGCGGTTGAGTCACAAACTCCGGCAGACAATCCACCAGGAGCCCGCCTCTTCAGTGCTCCGTACGTCGTAAGTGCCGAAAGTCGTGTAAAAAGTTGTATCCGGCCGCGAATAGCGCGTGTGGAATTTCGTTTATAAATACGCGCGTGCAGGGCGGGCGGCTCTCGCAGGGCGGGCGGCGGAAGAAGCGGCGAGCGGCGCGGCGCCCGGGGCCGCGGCGGAATGCACGCGCGCCGATGATATTCACGGGCGGGGGGGCGCGCCGGCGCACCTCGCCCGCGCCGCCGCGCACGCGCCCGCCCGTATACCAACGCCTTCTAGCCGACGATGTGAGTTTAACCTAACTACGTTCATCATTTACAAACAAATTCGGTTCGCCTTTGTTTCTGGTGAGCTTAATCATTGAAAAGTTTACTTTCGGGCACGGGAAACTTTATTATAAACGGCCGAGGATTTAACGAGCTTTTTGTTAAGTTTTAGGCAATGTTGGAGTATATAAAAACGCCCATTGTTTGCATACAGTTTGTGTTAGCCGGCTGATTTATAAAATTTTGTTATGACTCGTTAGCGTGAAGTAGTGACAGTTTGTTTATCTCGTAGTTCGTTCATTCATAGATGCATACAAGTAGTAGTCTTTTGCATAAATTATATTTAGTAAAGAAACATGAACCTGTTTCAATTCAAATGATCGATAAAGATTCGTTTCAAAAGATACGATACCTACTTAAAGGAATAATTTTGTTGCTGTCAAATAGTACCCATCCATTTATATATTATGAGATGAGAATTGGATCTGAAAAGTAATGTTATCGCGTCTGTATTTAGAGATCCAAATGTTGCTTCGTTTCACATATTGATTTCGTCGATGTTAACAGGAAGGTAATAATATTATATGAATACCAACAGGAATAATAACACAACACGAAAGATAATTTTTGTTACATTAATTAATGTATGTACAAGATATTTTATGATATTTAGATAGTTGTTACGTGTGTATTTAAACATATGAATGTTTCTTTCTTTCATACATTTGCTTAACATACATCCAGTAGGTGAGTGGTTCGAAAAGATAGGTAGATAAGAACCAGGCTATTTTAAAACAACACGTTAAATAAGAGAAAGAACATACTCAATAAAGAATTTATGATTTCAGAATTTATGATTTAAGTATAATTATCGTGGAACTAATACATTTTAATATGTATTAATTCCACGATAATAGTATATACGATATGCGTTTTTCTGAATAATTCTTTGCAGATATTTCGACCTAGTAACTTTTTAAATTACTTATAGAAATACAGATATAACATCTGCATATTAAACTCCTTTAGAGTTGTTGTAGAGCTGCGGAAGTTACTGTTCAAGTAGCCCAAGATTAGCCACCTGGATTCAATCATACAGTTTCTAATTTAGTATGCAATATATTAATTTATGCACTAACTTATCGGTATGCTACACAGATAAATAGCCGAGCTGTTGCACTAATAATATACAACGTTATTAAACTTGTAGTAATAAGAAAATAAACTATATGAAAAAAAAAATAAACATGGTGAATACCATACTTAAATCATATACACGATACTGGAAGATGTTCAGATGTGGTAGAAATATTCGTGGTTCGTGCTGAAAGCACACTTATTTCTGTATAATAATAGCAGTGTTATGCAATGCTCTGTTCTGGTCTAAAGGATGAGGTAAGGGACCCCTATATAGGGGTGGTGATGGTGGCAACACATTTGTGGCTATCTAGACTTGATCTTATCTGGGGTTGATTACAGATGTCCATGGGCGGCAGTGCCAAAAAAGGTAGCTACCATTGCTTACGCCAGAGATGCCGGAAATGGACCCGTTGCTAGGCTATGGTGCATTTTGGATCCCTATCAGTTGGACCGTTCGTGGTAATTTACGACAATATATTTTTGATCGACATCTTAGTGCGTTAAAAAAACCAGAACACCCATAATTTGAAGCCAGGTATACTAATAGGTAATTCGACACACTGTGCAATGTAATGTTGTTAAACAGAAAAAGTTGTGAACGAGTTCCAACTGTTGGCCTGTGATTAATTGATATTATACAAGTATCAAAACTGCAATAAACAGCAAGTGCTACAATCATGAGTAGCTATTGGTATAGCTATATATTTGTTTAGAGGGGAGGCCAACAATGCTGCCAGTGTCAAAAAGTCGGGTTTTCTCTGGAATGTTTTTTCAGCCTACGCTAAGAGGATCTGTAAAATCTCTGCAATTTAAGGAGAAAAAAAACAAAAAGGAAAAATATTTTTTCTTTTTACATCCGTGGTAGGGGACCATTCATTAATTATGTCACATGAATTTTACATTATGGATGGATGACCTATGGCGTCGAAACGTGGTCTTTTATTGTAGGCCTCATCCGAAGGCTCAGAGTCGCTCAGCGGGCTATGGAGAGGGCTTTGCTCGGAATTTCGCTACGAGACATGATTCGCAACAATGAAATTCGTAGGCGAACTAAGATTACCGACATAGCTCTCAAAATTAGCAAGCTGTGGCAATGGGTCGGCCATATCGCTCGAAGGACAGATAACCGCTGGGGAAGAAAAGTCCTCGAGTGGCGACCACGTTTAGGCAAAAGGAGTACAGATCGCCCTCCGACCAGGTGGACCGATGACCTGAAGAAGACAGCGGGGAACCGATGGATTCAGAAGGCACAGGACCGGTTGCAGTGGCGCCGTTTAGGGGAGGCCTATGTCCAGCAGTGGACTTTGAAAGGCTGTTGGATGGATGGATCGATGGTAGGGGACCATTCATTAATTATTTCACATGAATCTTACAATTTTTGACTCCTCCTCCCGTCCTTGTCACAGCTGGTTACATTTGTGAGACTCCTTCCCTAACGTGTCGTAATTTATGGTTGACCCTTAGGGGTATGGGTTGTTTCTAAAAAAACAGTTGTTGTTGCACGGTTGTTGTTGAACGGTAAAGTTGTACAGCAGAGCAAGTCTCAAACACTCGGAAATACAGGCCCTTGTTAGTGTTTCTATATCGATGCAGTACAGTTAAATCCTTTTTATTTATTTTACGTTGTAGCTAAGGCGATCTGTTTACAGCGTGACACGTGGGCTGTAAATTAACGAAACGTTTAAACATGTATGCAGATTTGCTGCGTGATACCTGCATGACGTACAATTCGAACAGCGGTTCCATCAAACGTTTAACGTGTGCGCGGTTAGTTCCCTCTATTTATATCCATGCATTTACTACGCCACTCAACCTTGATTCACTATACCCGATTCACTGTTCACCAATCTCACGATCAGTCGATTTGTTCCTTGCTAAAGCTTGCAAGGAACCCGACGATAATTGCTATGAGATATATGTTTCATCACCTTCATTCAACATACATACTTAGGTAATAAGTTGTTCTAAATATCATCGGGACAGTTCAAAGCGGCTAGGGAATATACACTTACCTATCCATTACTAATATTTAGAATCCGACCGTATGTTGTTGTTATGCCAAAGCCGAAACCGAAGACGAGGCTTCTGTCGGACACTACTGATATAAAATGAGACGAAAGAGATTTGAATTCAATTTTCAACTGTTTTTTTTCCGACCCGTGATGATAACCAAATCATTCGGCTATTATCACAACCTTCGGCCGGAGCCGAAGTCTTTTAAATGAATGAATGAATAAATAATATACTATTTTGAAAAAAAAGTATATAAATGTTAATGTTGATTATATATAAACAACGTCTAGAGCTAATCTACATTTACTCTGCTAATTCTTAAAAATGATGACATTTCATAATACTTAATGTGAATTTCAAACTCAACTGGCAAAATAAGCTCACTACGGTATGTGCGTTTTTATTTTTACGATTTACTATCTCGATTGGGGCGTAGTACATTTGTTACAGTATGTTCAATTTTTTCGCTAAATAGAAACCTTCGGCTTCGGCTAAAACTTTGCCATTTTTTGGCTGAAGCAGAGGGTTTTGCCGAAAGCGGTTTTTTGGCCTAAGGTGGCTAAAGCCGAAGCCGAAGACAAAGCTTCTGTCGGACACTACTGGTATAAAATTAGACGAAAGAGATTTGAATTTAATTTTCACCAGATTTTTTGTCCGTTCCTTTTTGAGTTATATAAGTGTTTCTCAATATGGTTCAACTGCACAAGATCTGGAAGACATTCCACTAAGATGCTCTGATTTCATTAATCTGCATTAACACATATCGGTCAATCTCTCAGTCGGAAGTTTAAAACACCCGAATTTTCTCCGAAGCAGTTCTAGGAATATTAAATTTATATATAATAACCGTTTAGAATTTAGATCGACTGTTTAACGTTGGCTCTGAAAGGAATGACCGGTTTATATATCTTTCTATCTAAAGAACTTTATTTACTTACTAAAGTTAACTTTATTTACTTACTTACATGTTTTATTTTTAACTGTATGCAATAATTATCGTGTTAGAGTTTGGTGAAATAATGAACTTCTGTTTGTTCATCTATTGAATTGTACCATAAAATAACATACCATATCAAGAACCAGAGTTAATTACGAGTATTTTTCTTAAATGATAATAAAATCTATTTCTAGTTATATGCATTTCTTTTATTTTCTCCCTCCTATTCCCATCTGCAACACAATGACAATGTTATCGGAAAATACCATCAAATGTTTTGTAAAAAAGTACTAATACATAACAATGGCATGTTTCCACAATTTGATTGCCAATCGGTAGTAGTAGTAGTAACGCACATTGATTCACGGAAGGCGAGTGTGAATGACTTAAAATATGAGTGAGTCACACATGGTTGTCGCGACGATCTCGTCTGATATGACAAACAAAATCTCAACTTTGCCCATTGGACACGCATTAAAGCTGCAATCGGATGCATGCCAGTGCCAGGGAATTCACAAAAAAGACCTTGATGTTGCGACGCTTTCTGTGCGAATACCGTTGTATCTAGTATCGTCCCTTCCGCTGTAAGGGTTACATTATTACAGATAATTAACTAATAAACAATCATGGGGCATTCGCCCGAC
Organism: Cecropterus toxeus; assembly: GCA_018249875.1. Taxonomy (NCBI): domain Eukaryota; kingdom Metazoa; phylum Arthropoda; class Insecta; order Lepidoptera; family Hesperiidae; genus Cecropterus; species Cecropterus toxeus. The sequence goes on along the minus strand of DWNE01001784.1, from coordinate 1,695 downwards.
TGACTTGGCGATGTAGCAAGAAACCGCGATCACGGTCGAAAGATGTCGCCTTTGTTTCGGGTATGTTTACCTATGTCTTATCTTTCGCAGCTACGAGTATTCTTGGCTCAGCTCATTTTGCGAACTTCACGTTTATGTCGTATTATGACATTTCTAAACTCAAATACATTCATTCAATTACTTGTATTGGTACAATTGGGTAAACATTAAAATTCATTAATGTCTTCAAGATGAAGATGAATATTTGACAGGATTTACAAAGCATGGCGATAAGCTCATGCTATTTATTTGTGTTATGCGCGGTAGGTATTAAGATAATAAGGGACAGACAAGATTTACTAGCAGAATAAATAAACACGTATAAATAGATTATACAATAATACAAAAACATCTGACGGAAAAAATACCAGACAAATATCATCTAAATATTTTGCATACTTCGGCACTTGTATAACTAAGGACTTGTATAGATAAAATTTAAATAAAAAGTTAATGTAAAAATATGCCACTTATAATAATTTGTATGTTTTCCAGTGGTTGCCGGTGGGGCGCGGCCTCGGGCGGTGCGTGGAGAGTGGCGACGAGGTGCGTCGCTCCCGCGCTAAACGCATCACACAGCGTCGCGGGGCTATCAAGCACCACAAGTGAGAATGAGAACCTTTTTATAGTTTAAAATAATAAATTACATCTTATATATTTATATCTCGTCAACCCACTATTGTCCGACTGTTGGGCACGGGTCTTATCTCAGAGTGAGAGAGTTTTAGGCCATAGTCCACCGCGCTGGCCAAGTGCGAATTGGTAGACTTCACACACCTTTGAGAACTCTTTTTTTATGAGAACTCTTAGATGTGCAGGTTTTCTAACGATGTTTTACTTCACCGTAATGCAGTGATAATTAAATTCTAATACGCACATGATTTAAGAAAAATCAGTGGTGCGTGCCTGAGATTCGAACCCCGAATCCTCGATTGAGAGAGACCGAGTTTCAACCATTAGGCTAGCACTGCTCATTATATGCAGTAAAAACAATGAATTCCATTAACATCTGCTGATAATCAACATTTTACATAAAATTTTATAGTGCGTCTAATAATTTGGCCACGGACTGTATGTATGTTGGTATGTTTGTCCGTATGTCCATGTCTTTGGCACGCGCTAAAGCCCTACATATCATTAGAATCGTCTTATTTTGCATAGCGACATAGGCTATATAATTTAAAAAAATGGCGCCTGGAAGTACAGAAATAAATCTGCCAAGTGCGAGTCGGACTCGCAAGCGAAGCATATAGCATTATCATTCAGAAATTTTGAAGAGAAAATATAGCTCTGTTGTAAAAATATAAAAATAAAGTTTGTTTTCCACAGATTTTGTATGAATAACAAAGTTATGTAATTCGGTTTTTGAAAAAGTACTATATCTCAAAAACTGTCAACCATATCTTGTTAGAACCAATTTTCGTTGAAAGTTTTCCTTAACATCTACAAAATATGTTCTATCCAGATTTTTAACACTCTTAGTTTAAAAGTTAGATGGGGGGCACTCATTTCGCTTTGAAAGGGATTATCTCTCAAACGATCGACTTTGAGAAAAAATGATTTTAGAAACCTCAATGTCATTTTGACAATACAGAATGACGTAAGCTATATATTCTGTAAAAAAGCACCTTTCAATAGAAAAAAAATTGCTTGGCC
>DWNE01001783.1:0-20742 GCA_018249875.1 Cecropterus toxeus | reverse complement strand
GAAGGTATATCGTGTATAAAGTAGGTATCAAATTGGATTGTGGAGTCGTTGCTTGAGTCGAAAAACGTTCGGTTATAATGTATGTCACATTACTTTTTTTTTTTAACGCGGGTGAAACCGCGGGTTCAGCTAGTTAATAATATAATTAAATATAATGTGTGTTATAAATAATTAATATGTAGCCTATAGCCTTCCTCGATAGATGGACTATCAACACTAAAATATTTATTAAATTCAATCCAGTAGTTCTGAGATTAGCGTGAACCAGTAGTTTCTGAAATTAGATCCTAATAATATTAAAAGATTTAAAAAGGCATCAGTGGCATTACAATACATAATTCGTTTTTAGCCCCGGATCTAGGGGGGGAGGGGGCGGCAAACTGAGGCCTACGCCCCGGACGGCAAGTTTAGAGGGCGGCAAATTCAAACCTTGCAAACTAATGCGCAACAAATCATTAATTTAACTTTGACCATTGTGACGCCTGTTCAGTAGGAAGTGGAACTATTGACACGTTTTAGTGACCACCAATTATTTTGAAGATCCGGGGTTTGTCCCTTTTTTAGAAATCAACGATATGTAACTGATTTTATTAATGGCGATAAAAATTACCTAATAAAATTAACAAATGACATTTTTATTTTCAAAATGGATGAAACAATGTATCGACCAGTAATTTCACGATATTTTGCCTTTTTTAACCGACTTCGGAAAGGAGGCGGTTATTACAATTCTAGACCATAAAAGGTTTCTTAAAAGTCCTAATGTTAGGTTAGTACTGCAAATTCTTAACCATGCAAAGGCCAGTAAAATCCTACGCAGTTTTCTAAGCTTAGGTAGTCTCGCTTTCACATAAGACTTTCGTAAAGGCCTATAATTAGCTTCAGGCTTTCAACTTGTTGGAAGTTTTCTGGATCTATGAACATTAATGGTTCTATAGACGTTGCTATTTGTGAAAAAACTGCTAGGCTCACTTTTATACGCATTTTGTACGCTGAGAATGATATTCTTTGAAAGTGTAAGTAAAGCAGATTTACTTTTTTGTAGCGCTTCAGCTTGGATTAGGTTAGTTAAGAGTTGAAGCGCTTTAGCGGTTTAAAGTGCTATCAGTGGTCTTCGAGTCAGTTATATTCCGTCAAAACCATCATAACGTTTTTGATACATTGCAACTTTCTCATTTTCGGCGATACCAGCAAAGTAGCAGTACATGTACAATTGTACATATTTCACAATGATGAATGAAATTGTACGTTAATTCAATACAGAGAATTTAATGTAAATTTCTGAACAAGTAATAAAGATATTATCATTATAAAACATATTTTAACATGATAATTCACTCAGAAGCACGAAGTGCACGCAGTAAAGTGGCACTAAGTTCTATCGATGTGGTAGACGGGTGTAATGCACCGGTCTAACTCAATAAGCGATCGCAAAGGAGCCTCGATAACGGCCATTCCTGTCTCTACTCCATGTCTATCGCTCTAGCAAAATATTCAAAGTGCAGCCTTACATAGTCTAGACATGGTTATCTTTATATTGTAGCTGACTGCGTCAAAGAGGGTAATGTTTTCGAGCGTATGTCTGTATGTATGTATGTATGTAGGTATGTATGTATGTATGTATGAATGTATGAATGGTTGTTTGTAAGTATGTCCATTTCCTTGGCACGTGCTTCAGCCCAAACGGCTTGACGGAGTGTGACGTATGACATATCATTAGAATCGTCTCAGTTAGCAGATTGACATAGGCTATATCATTTTTAAAAGTGCGCCTACAACTAGGGGGAAAAAGGAACAGAGACGCCTTTTTACCCGACTGCGTCACAAAGAGGGTATGGTTTTTCGAGCGTATGTATTTATGTTTTTGTTTGTATGTACATTCATATATCCATTTGGTATGCGCTACAGCCCAAACGGCTTGGCGGATTGTGACGTATGATATATATTTAGAATCGTCTCAATTTGCTGAGTGATAAAACTATTGAAATGATGGACTTTTTTGATGAAAAAAAAATGTTTTAAGCAGTTTGATTTTGCGTTTTATATTTTTAACAATGTTCCTAGCTTATCTATGCTCCTTTGGGCTGTGGACTATGCGCGTGCCAAAGAAATGGACGTATTCATATACACAAACATACATTATTACGTTCGGAAAACCTTAACCACCCTGCAACGTAGTCGAATGAAATGTACAGCAATGCTTTAACTGTTGTTATTACACAGAAATTGGTGTGACAGTGGTACCTTCAGTAGCAGGTTCCGTAACCTTCAAAACGTCAAAATGAGTACATCTTAGTCTTCGAGAGTAGCAACGCATCTTTGGCATTTTCCAGGTGGCAGAACCAATGTAGTTCGACCGGGGAATTACCACCGCCACACCTATTTCTAGCGTGAAGCAGTTCTTGCGTTTCCGTGGAAGGATGTGGTTGCCGGCTTACTTTTATATGAGGCGACCATCTTCCTCGGAAGTAACAACGCATCTGTGGTCGACTTCATGTAGAACCCTTGTTCTGTATGGAGTTGCTTACAAATGTCCATGGGCGGCAGTAACCACTTACCATCAGGTGGGCTGCTTGCTCGTGTGCTACTTCATATTTGTAAAAAAAATACAATAAAGATCCATCGAAATAATTAAAAAAAAAACATACAAACAGTACAGTCGAACATAGACCCAACACCTTTTTGAAGTCGGTTAAAAAAATACAGACGAATTGAGAACCTCCTCCTTTTTGTAAGTCGGTTAAAATGAAATTAGCGCCTAAATTTTTTATCCCGAATTATGATAAGCGACGCATGTCGACTATAGTCACCCTCGCGTGCGCCGCACCGCGCCAATGTCGTCGCCTGCGCATTTTCCGTTTTTTGCCACCCTCGAAGGTTATGTGCCCGATGGCCACCGTTTCGCGTGTCATGTTTGTGGCGTAGAATCATGATTTATTGATGTCTACTTATACACCGCTTCGTTAGTCTTCTAGTATGTAGTTCGTTTTTCTTTATTAATTCTTACTCGTAAATTGACTTTTGATTATAGAACGACATCTGACTGAGCAATTTCTACATCAGTCTACCTTTAATGAAAATTTTGATATTCAATTTGACTAATTTGGTTGCAAAATAAAGTCGTTGTGGAAATGACCCAGTTGTATTTTAGATTTGTAATTGCTGTAAACTACTCTATGATCAAGGATAACAGAGTTACAATTTAAGATTAACAACGGTGAAACATTGTTTTTTTTTTCATGTCTATGCTCCTTTATGTATTCTTTGATGTTTATTACTGAAGTTATATACGGCATAAATTGGTGTTTTGATGTATGAGGCATATTTTTGTTGTTACTTTTTAAGTAAAAGAAAATTAATCTTAATTTACACACTGTATCAGAGATATTTTTTACTATCGGTTCTTAGCTAATAGACGTTAGTAACTTCAATAGAATGCATTTCTAGCGTGACCGTTGGATTTATGTCAGCAGCAGTATAATGATTTATTGGTCTGTTCAGATAAAACGTATTGTATGTTGGTGAATTAATAAAAATAACCATAATGATATCATTTATAGCGCAAAAAACACCTGCATTACTTGTCAGTTAAGTGTATAGACAAAAACATTAAAGGACAAGTTGACATGAACTTTTTGTTTTTAATCTGTGTTTTCTGATAGACATCGGCATAGATAAAAAATATTGTAATAGGCATAACTATGATACATGGGTACTTGGAAGCTTTTAAATAATTATTATGTGGATGATTTATGAGTTGATTTTTTAAATTTATGCGATAAGTATTTATTTTATTGAAAAAAAAAAAATACTATTTTTACAGTTACATACTTATACGGATACAAATAATACCTACCTAGATGTAAAAGAAACAATTCTTTCAAATTAAACATAAAAAGCTGCATAAAATAATGATTACGAAATAATTTAGTTATAATAATTGTAACTAAAAAAGTAACGAAAAAATAGTTACGGCACACATGCATACAGATATTCTCAATATTACCTCTATGTATTAAATTTTAGCTTGACATTTAACTATCCGTACAGATGAAATAACTCAAAACATTTTTTGTTCGTAATAAAGGATAAATCAGTGAATTATGCCTAACCTTCAAAAAAGTTGAGTCTATGAGGATTTTTAAGCGGCAAAGTAGTTCGAAAGTCGAGGGCGCTAACCCCAAGTCTTCCGTTGTCCGTCAACGCATGAAATTAATCTTTATTATGATCGTAATATGGCAGCTTTTGTTTTAACGGAGACTTAAGCAATATTTATGCGTAATATATCGTTCAAAATTAAAAATGTTATCATTACAATTAGTAAGGTTTTTTTTTTAAAAACCTGACTAACTACCTATTGTTGCGATAATTTGGTGCCAAATTAGAAACATTTTATTTGACATAGTGTACTTATGTACATACAAGTTCGTACTTTTTATAAATTCAGGTATTTATAATTTGAAAAGTAATTAAATTCTTAGCCTCTAGTTTTATCATAGATTTTGACTAGATTAATGATTAACAACATTTTTTTTGTGCAGTGTGACTATGCCATAACCACATATATTGTACCATTGTTATAGGACAGTGAAGCTCTGCGTATTCTGGTCTGAAGCTTAAACTAGTTATATAAAAATAAACTAGTTATAGCCGTTTGTAAAATGCAACACCTTAAATAGCTATATTGTTTGTATTAGTGTTCATATAGATAGCTAAGAGGCCCAAAATTTGTGATTTAAAAACAGAAAATTATTAATAATGTGTTCATGCATAACAGGTGACGGCGATGTCGTATCGTTGTATAAGTACATAATGTCATAACATACTGCGTACTAAATGTATTAAAATATTATAAAAATATATTTATAGCTCAATAAAAAATATACGTACGAACATTAACGAAGTTATCACGATCAACAGCCATTCACAATTCAATTATATCTGCTACCTTGACAGAATTGATATAATAATTAACAGGATAAATAATGATTTCGGTTTCAGACTGAAAATACAAGCTAGCTCGCCCCGTGTAATACATTTCAAATTTGTTTGTATGCGAGTATAAAAATCAAAAATAGTTTATTCAAAGAAGATCCATTATATAATTATATCAGGGCTTCGAAAGTCTGCCACCACGTTGCAAGGTGTTTCGTTATGATAAAGAAGCGGCGAAAGAAAGTTTATCAATACATTTTTTAATGTTTCTTATACAATAGTAGGTAGGATAGTTTGCATTATGAGCCATGGGTAGGATATTCTGCAATAGAAGCAATGTGGATTTTAAACGGTTGCATGAAAGAAGCGGCGTAAGAAACTCCCTCACTACATTTTTAAAGTTTCATATACAATGTTAGAGCGAAAGTCTGCAATACAAACAATAGGTAGGACAGTCTGCAATAAAAGCAATGTGGATGTGAAAATAGATGCATGGATTGCATTAAAAAAAAACGTTTTGATGAAATTTTTTGTCACGCGGTTTGCAATTGCAGTGAACTACATGTGACGTCATATTGCACTGTACCTAAAAATAAAGTTTAGCTCTATGACAAGTGTATTAAGAGTGTTAAAAAGACGGCCTTATTAAAGCTAGGCTTTAAGGCGCTAAGCCAAAGCCGTAAAATATTTTAAATAATAAGGAATAATATTTGCATTCATGAACATTGCATGCGTATTAAAAAAATCTAACGTACAAGAACATAAAACAACCAATTTGTTCCCTAGTGCCGACAAAGCCGCACACGAAGTGATGATTGTGCGCAAATTACAGCCACTAATTGTTTTAAGAATAAAACTATTTGCACTCTTATTTAGCGTTTACACTTTTATGGTTATGGTGGTACTGAGGACTAAAGGCGTACCAACACAGCTTATATTTCCTAAGGGTATAAAGCAACTAGAAGTAAATACGTTGACTAAAAGCGTTTGAAGGTGGCATCACCATCTATGAAGCATGAAGCTGTTCTTGCGTTTCGGCGGAAGAGTGTGTTGCCGGGCCAATTTCGTATGAGCCGACTATCTTATTACTTGGGAGAAACAATACTTGTGATTGACTTGAGATAGAATCCTTGTTTATATGTAGTTGCTTATATACCGGTCGGCAGACATTACTAACAGTCTGGTGGACAGCATGCTCGTTTCCTACTTGAATCTTATTACAAAAATACATATCTACTGTCTGACACACTAGCTCAATTAAAAAATAGTCTCTTTTGTAACATCTATGTAGGCATTAATCTGACCACGAAACAGACTAAGTACATTCATCAAGTCAAGTATTAACACAATCAAGTGTTACAAGTGGAGTACATTGACATGCTAGACATCCTAACAATGTTCGAAAATATTAAAAGAATGCGCACATGTTAGAAATGAACGTTCCGAGCTTTACCATTTCACATGTATGCTATTATTTAGATACATTGGTCTTATAGGATTTTATTAAAAATAATAAACAAATGACAACTCCTACAGTATGACAGTGACAGATCCTGTGATTGGTATATGGCAGCGCTTTATCGTTTTTAACTTATCTCGCTATTTGATTTTTATTCCTATTCATTCGAAAATACAAGTCCACTGTTCTGAATTTACAAGTAACAGAAAAATAGTACACTTAATTGTGTTGTTACTGAGTTGTAAAGAAATACTAATCAACATGGCAATGAAAAAACTAAATTCGAATTACTGGGCGATTACAAGTGCGCACAATGAGGAAGCCATCCCAACGTTACGTTTTGTGATTGCCAGCGGTCCCGGCCAACCTCTTATTACATTTACGCACCACCATTAAGCGTAATCAACCTCTCATCACACACGGAGACGGGAGAAACAATAAAAAGAACACTAATTAATATAATTCTCGACTGCCACTCATGTGGAACGAACATTTGTTAATAAATTCAAAGACAGTCTAATATAAAAGTATTAAAATGTTATCTTAGCTTTTAACAAAAGAAAAAAATAATTTGACAGCTACACGCATGTACGCGCGCGTAAACATTTTAAACGTGGAAGTTGTTTAAATTTCGATTCAGGAACAAAATGACAAGTGCGGAAACGTTGTGAAAACTCCCCTCTGTATGTTTAGTTTCCCCATGCACGTTGTCGGAGCGAGGCGAGTGCGTGCAACCCTTCATTACGACTTATGACTATTACGACGCAATCAAGCTCTCGGCACATACGCGAAACTACGGAAACAATAAAACAAAATTGACGTATAAAGCAACCGGTTGGACTAATTCCGATTAGTGGGTTCGAAACGCATTATGTCCTTTATACCCGTTTATAACTGTCATATATATCAATTATGTTTATCTTATCCTTGAAAAACTTAATAACCGTTAGAAACCATAACGACTACACAATCAAGCATTACATAAATCTTACATTTATTAGTGGCTACTTAAAATATATTTCCCTTACCTAATTTTTGCAATATAAAATATTAATTATTTTAACGTAAGCAAATAAACTGCTCGTATTTCATGATTATGGTCATTTCCGCTGTAAATATGTAGATATCGTAAAGTAATATAAGGTTCCTAAAATAAATAACTGCACAGCTTGAAAATCTCGCTGTTCGAATATTTGCAAACATTAGCTTTTGGTCCATTCGACTTTTTTTGTTAACTGTAGTCTATAATATACATGTAATGTACATTTAAATTGATAAATCACTGGGCTATAACTTCTCATCGGAATATTTTAGTAGGTCTGATATGAATTCAAACTTTCTCATAATAAATAATTAGAGAGGACTGGACCAAAACATTTCAAATGTTTTTTTTAACATAGCATCTGTCTAGAAACTTAATTTTCAAAAAAGAAGGTTTAACAACCTCAAAAGCACAAGAATATTTGTATTCTATTTACCATTAGTTCGTTCTTATAAATCGCGCAAAAAATAAAAAAAGCTTTTAGTAACATTAGCGTCAGACGCACGGAGTAACATTTATAAACACATGTTCAATATACGTTTCATATTTCACAGGTAACGTCCACCATATACAATCCAAAGATAATAGAGTGCGAGGTTTTAAAACCATTTCGGCCGATGGAACAGATAACATATCGACACATGAATAGGTGATCTTAATTTATCTGTGAAAGGTTCCGGCTAACACCGTATCGATCTAATCGAATCATTAAAACTAACAAGCAATTTATTAACTCCATATCCCCCGTGGAAACTAGCCATACGTTCATTACATACTGGTAATGTGTAGTTAATAGCAGCTTTTAAAGTCAATTTTTCCCTTATTTGAAGTTGAAAGTGGTGCCTGGCGTAACAGTAAACAAATAGATATTGGTTCATTTTAGATAGTTATATCAAACTTGAATGCACTGTTATTAGAAAAACGTTAAACGATTCCTTTTGTCACTCGTATTTTGTCATAACGCTGTATTGATAACTTGTTTCTTGATAACATTAGCTATTCAGTGCGAACATATAAAAATGTTTAGCATTGAGCAAAAATAACTTGGAATCACTTTTATATATTTGACAATGAGAGAACGAGGTCAGTTTTTGCCAGTAATTATTTATTTACACAGTAATTATCCATCCACGACGGCATTGTTATTGCCGACCTTTATGTTTTTATTGGCAAGTAGGAATCCCGTACTTCGCGATACGTCACTATAATTTCAACTGGAACCACTGACAATACCTCAATTATTCTAATTAGATTAAACTCATTTGTTTAAGCAACGATCATTTATTTATCCCATAATCCTGTACATAGCATGTCTCATTAGACATTTTCGAATTCTCATTCAATGAAAGATGATATAAGTATAATATTTTATTTGTTAAGTACCTAAATCAAAACTACCTTTTTATTTCCAATGCTTTACGATAAAAGGGATAATCATTATAAAAAACACATTGTACTTACTGTGTGGTGGCGTTAGTGAGAGTGCGGAAACAGCAGGTGGTGGAACCGGCGGGAACATATCCTGGTGTGGCGGGAACATCCGCGGGGGCGGTGGTGGATCCGCCTCGGGCTCCTCCGGCTCTTGCTTGTGTGGTGAGCGACCGCGGGCCAGTCTCACTGCCTTCAAGCCTCCTGGGGAGCGACGCATCGACAGGTTCTCCGGGGTATCCGATTCGCCCGAGCGTCTCCGCGGCCTGGCCTGCTTGCGACGCGGCTGTGGGCTGTGCGGGCTGGCCGGAGGCGAGGCGGCCGCCTGCCCCGTCGGCGGCGTTGGCGGCGGAGACCGTTCCGTTTCCACCGGCTCCGGCGCCTCCTGGTCTGCCAGTCCACGTACTTGGAGCGATTCGCCCGCCCGGATGACGGTACCTAGCTGCTCTTGCGCCACCGACACTTCCCCTCGATACATAAAGTCCACGACGGCTTGCACCTCCCATCCTTGAAAGTCTTTCAACACGATCACCGGGTGTTTGCACGGGTTCTCGCTGAAGATACGACGGAACAGCGGACTGCACGCGCCGAGCAGCACCTTGTGCGCGCGTACGCGGCGCTCGGCGCACACTAGGGTGACGTCGACGAGAGTCTCCGCGTGCAACAGCGCCTCGAAGGAGCGGAGCAGGTGCGCCTGGTGGTTGTTCCAGCGCAGGCTGTAGTGCTCCTCGCCGGCGCTCGGCTTGTCGTCCATCGCGCGTGCCGGTGCAGACGCGTGTGCGGAGCCGCGGCGCGGTTCGCCGGCGGGCGCGTGCGCGGCCTCGCGCCGCCCTCCGCCCGCTGAGCACCACACTCCAACCCTTTCGCTCAGATCGCCGGGCCGGACCGCGGCACTGGCATCGCTCGAATAGAAAAGTTCGGGAGCACTGCACGGCACTGTGTAGTCGCGAGGGTGGCGCGGGATCGTCGCGGACGTGCGGCGCGGGCGGCTCGCGAGCGCGGAATGAGCTGAGGCGAGCGCGCGGAGCGGCGATGTCGCGCGAGTGCCGAGTGCCGGTGCGTGGCGGCGGGCAGCGGCGGCGCGGGCCCGCCCCCGGCCCCGCCCTGCGCACACACGCGCGCGCCCGCCCGCGCCGCACGCTCCACACGCCGCTCGCCACACACCGACACCACACATGCCTCACATCACATGTATACCTACACGCGTCACGTGACGCCTACTCCGTCCACACTATGTATTTTTTCGGATACCTACAGTTCACGAGATGAGGCGAGTGGTCGGAAGGTCCCGCTTTCACGAAGCGGATGTAGGTGCCCGTATGATTTGTTTACTAGGCGAGCCGGGCGATAACGATTATGACACTGGTGTGACCTCTTTCTTTTGCGAGACTGTAGCGTGGTGTAAGTAATATTTTATGAGCGATGTCTGCCGGACAGATTATCATTCAACTTGTCCGTCTCTGTGTGGGACACGAAAGTTGACGATTTGTGAAAAGTTTTTCACGTTCGGAGCTTTACAGCCGTGAATACTAGAGGTCGTTACTTGCTGCAGAGGTTACTAAAATCAAAACAATTGTAAAGTTCAAATAAATATTTTCTTTCAATTAAACATTTTAGCGTTTCCTTACAAGTAAAAAGTTGTATGTTATTATGTTTTTTTCTTAATTCTTAGTATATTTGCATCTTTAAATAACATGATAAGTAGTTTCGATACTTTTAGCAAGTCAATTTGAATTTAGGTAATTGCGGGTAATTAATAGGTCTATTTGGGTTTGACATACTTATAAAACGAATTCTAATACCCGGAAAATATTTATCAACTGAGTTTTGTAAGTACTAGAAAATTTATTACCTATTAGAATGTAAATAATCTTCAGTTCTATTACTTATTCTATTTTTATACAAACCTTTGTAACTGAACTACACAAGTTACAAGATATAGGCATCTAACGTGTTAAACAATTAGTTACATATTACAATTAATAGAAATAGCTTAGTAAAGTTATTTTAGGAAGAACTGAAATATTAATGAAAGAAAAATGGGTAGGTATGTACCTGGGTTACATATTATAAGTACCTACTTATACCTATTATAGGTTATATTTCCTAAATAAACTAGTTATTTTTAAATACTAGTTTCATGTATTTTTGTAAAAAGTTTCAAAGATTATTCAACGCTGTTAGTTACGTAATTGTCTTTACGTAGTCAGTTTGAATGATAGGTTCCGGGTTCAATCCCCGGCTAGACAGATATCTGGATGACTTTAGATTACTGTTCTGGGTCTCGGTGTATATGTCCACTGCACCCACGACATTTGATAAAATCTTAGCTTGAGGCTATAAGTGTAGCGTTTGTTTGGCACATGAGGACAGGAAGGAACAATTTGTAATTCATCATGTCAGCCCTTCTCATTTCACTGCTGGACAGGCCTATGTAGGCCTCAATGTGGGCCACGCTCGGGCCTTCACTGCTCTCATCCAGCAACTACGACCAAACCTTAAGCGTCGGTCGCGATTCGGAGTGCGCTCTGCACATCTGCAGACCCGTGGTCTTCATTCGAGAAGTTGTTTGTAATTAGATGGTTAGACGTAACACAAACATGTACCTACCTATAACGTCTCACCGGGGTGCAATAACATTTGAAGCTGAGGTACCAATTTTCGTGTAATATTTAAGCAGCGAACGAACCTAAATCAAGCGGATAGTAGGTAAGTGACTATTGCCGCCCATGGACTTCTGCATATAACCTTATATTATTCTTACGTGAGGTTATCGGTGCGAATAGACTTATGAGATCTAAGTAGAACCGTGGATAAGTATGTCTGACTTACCACATTCAGATCGAAACTTATTATCTATTAGGCAGAAATAGGTGTTATTTTAAGCTGATATTATTGCGGAATTGATACATTTTAATATGTTACGGGTACTCACGATTTGCGGTTTTTGAATTTCTTTTCGCCGATATTTCCACCCAGTTACATGGATCGTGGTCACGTCGAAACTGCGTTGGTGGGGAGGAACCGTTGACAAGCACTATTTCTGTAAATCACAAATAATGCAAAGTTCGGTGCGTAGGGATACAGTTAAGAGTTGTGTGTCGTGATATGGAACCTGAAAAAGAAAAACGAACTAGACTTAGGGTAGATAGGTTAATCTACCACTAGTGCTCGTGCTGTGAATTCGATCACAGGTGCATGGCTACGCCTGACGACTAAGATGGCCGTCTCTGAATTTAGGTAATCTCTGTCCATCCTACTCATCACAGTAGACCACAAATGGCCTGCGAAAAAGTATAAAAAACTGCAATAAAAATAAAGAAATAAAAAAATAACTTGCCATAAACATCGCTGTTTCGAATAAGACATTGTTTTTAATTCGTGTTCCATGCATGCATGCACAATGCACGTAGACTGCATAGGAACTTTCGGGCCAAGAAATTCATTGTGCTAACTGCCAACAGGTAAAATATGAAACAATGCGCCCGACAAGTATTTATTGCTCGTTTTGGGTCCACAGATAAAAGAAATTTTTGGAAGATACGGAAGTAATATGAACGTAGATTATAAATATCTGAGAAGTACTTAATTGTAATGACTCACGAATAAGTACTTAGATTAATTAGTGCATTAGGTATTTTTAATAAAATGATTTCGTTAAAATGATGTCCATGTGTTCAATCTAAGTGTTTTTGCTTATGAAATTAATGAATTATTTATTGCATTTAGGGATAAATACATTAACAAAAGCACTGATAGTGTAGTGGTTAGAATCGCGGCCTCTGAGTCAAGTGGTTTGAGTTTCGAGTCCCAGGCACATCTGATTATTCTAAGTAACGTGCCTATTACAATATAATTATAATTTCCTTGAACGGTGAGCCGAGACATTGCGAAGCAATCTGCACACCTATAAATAAGTTCTAAAAGGTACCTTACGTGAAGTCTGCCAATATGCAGTAGGCCAGCGCCAAACTTTAGCCTAATGTTTGGCGCTGGCCAGATTGGGCTGGCTAGATTATGGTTTAGGCCCTAAACCATAATCTGTAGTTATTTATATTTATTTAAATTATAGGTATGAATAACAAAGTAGGTATGTACCTACATACTTACTCGTATGTAGGTATTACATATTGTAGATATTCTATTGGTAACTTAGGTATATGTTAAACGCGGGAGTGTGCTTAAATGTGGTGAAAAAGAGATGGTGCAATGTCATATATCACAATCACAATGCCCTTACTTAAAAATACCAAAAACGAATATAATTTATTATAATTAAATTGTTTGTTCTAGTTGAAAATAAAAATATTGATGCGATAGTTATTTCAACTTTCCAAATATACTACAGTTTGTAACATTCATTTAATATTCGTATTGGGTCTTTTTAATAATAATATTTTGTTGCAGATGAGATTTCCCGTACCACAGATTGCAATTCGAGCTATATTGCAATCTATGGTACGATCATTGTCAATTATGATACATTTTTTTACTTCCGCCCGACCTGTAACCAATGCTGTCCTATATCAAAATCGACTAGCTATAGCCCTGCCTAGGTGTTTTTTTTTGCATAAGAATGAAGTAACAAACGAGCATGCAGCCCATCTGATGGTAAATTTTTGCTTCCATCCATTGGACATCTGTACGCAACTTCATATAGAACAGGAATTCTTTCTGAAGTCGATCACAGATACGTTGCTACTCCTGAGGACTAAGATGGTCGCCTCATATATAAGTGAGCCGGCAACCACACCCTTCCACCGTAACGCAAGAACTGCTTCACGCTAGAAATAAGTGTGACGGTGGTACATGCCCGGTCGTACTACTGGTACTACCACCTTTTAAATGTTATACCTTAGTTGCCTTTTAAGGCATTTACGGGAAGCGAGGTGAGAGAGTGGTGCTGTTCAAAACACACGCCACAAGCTACGTTTTTTACCAAAAACAAATCAATTCGCAAATAAAAACATACTAATCGGCTTAAGAGTGATTTAATAAATATTGTCATGATACAAACTTAAATTAAACATTGAAAACGACTTTAATTCTCTTTAATCCTCTTAATTATAAGTTTAACATTAGTAACTTTTAATATCTACTTGTGATAGCTTCATTATCGTAATTTGCCTATGACGTGTTTATTAATTAGAAATCGAATGTTTTTTATAAGAAATACATGTTGAAACATGATTAAATTTATCAATAAAATGATATCAGTGGATACTATAAAATATTGTAATCAAATTGCCTAATTAATTTAAATCAAATGAATATTATCAAATTAGCACAAAATAGTTTATTACCAAATCATCAAATATGAGTAACGAAGTATTTTAGTTTTCGCTGATATTAGTCGTTGGACTCCCCACGTAACAAAGGTATGTATAACCATGAGTCCACATGATGCTAAGTCTGCTTTTCCACCAGTGTGCTAAACTACGTTGCTGTGAATTTGTTTGATATCCACCAATCATATTCATTGATGCATATAACTTAGCTCTGGTGCGAATAAATTTAACTAAAATATGTTTTTTTTTTTTATATAGCCTAATGCGTGCTGTGGGTGGTCGCGAGTGGGGTAGCTATGTGCAGAGCAGAGTACCTACAGTAGGCCCGCGTTTGTCGCTGATAGTAGACATGCCATCGTGGAAGCAAAGAGATATTTCATATCTCGCAATAAGCGAAGAAGAACTCATAAAGGAAGATGAATTGTTCATCTTTTTACAATGCGGCGGCGCATCTTCAAAGCACCTCTTACTCGCACCGCTACATAGCTTACTATCCGTGGAAAGGGTCTCAGTTTCACAGCTTCTTGCAAAGCTTGCAAATACATGTCTGGTGGAAAGGCAGTTTAAGCGATCTCTGCAATCAATGGATATCTGTTATCAAAGTCAGATATGATAAGAGTCCTATTTGAGCAAACTAGCATGCAGGCCACCTGATAGTAAGTGGCCGCACATGGCCATCTGTAATCAACTTTAGAAAAGATCGATTCGTTTTGCACCTTCCTTCCTCCCGAGGTATTCCCGGTGCGCTATGACATGGGGCTCTTCAAAATAGGTGTAAAAGAGTTCTTCAGAGTGACTACTTACCATCAGGTAGCCCGTCTGCCTTATCGTTAGATTTAGGTATAAAATAACAAGCCAGTGTTCTTTCTCACGAGGATACTTAAATAGGTTAAAACTAATGTTCCTACTCCGATTTAATGTGAAACGCGTAATATTATACGTATTTAACTAATGGTTAATAAGCAGTTCGCGTGGCTCACTCCACAATCAAATGGCGATTTAGTTCCCACATAAGTGGGACACCATAATACGTGATTTTATACACGCTCGCGTGTTTTGAATTAGTGTGTTTAGACTTTTAATTAGTGAGGCATTTGTGTTAGATTGTTATTTGTCCACTCTTTTTGGAATAATTAATACATGTAAGGTTTGATGCGTAAGTTTTACAAACAAATTCTGTGCTCTTATAGAAACAGAGTTTTCCGATAAAATTCTGTGTTCTTATAGAAACAGAGATCTATTGATGTTACGATTTCTAACAATTTTGGTATTAAAATTTTCAATTTGGCAAAACCAAAAAAATCCGTTTTCACTAGTGTCAGAGAAAAATGATATTAACAATACCTATATTTCACCATTTTCATGTTATTATTTAGTTTTAGGTTAATCTACAGCGCTAGAATTATTTATGTCGTGGGTACAACACACATTAAACGTTCAGACTAATACTATAATACGTAAGAGAGGGACTAATTTAAGTATGTATGTGTTTGATATTCGAACATAATTAAGTCTGCGCGTTAAACCAGCATAGTAATTACTACATTTTTTTCAAGATATAGGAAATGTATTTTATTGCAGCGGCATCACTGAAGTATATACTTATATTTATAGAGGGTGCGGTAAGAGAGTTTTAACCATTTTCTAAGAGAACCAACGCTTCGATAGACGCTAAAATTACATAGTTGTTTCTTTGAGGTTGTTTATATGACTAATGACAACCTCAAAAATACATGTAGATAGAAATATAAATAATGACTGTTAGATGCAACGTGCACTTTTAGGTTTTTTTATAATATGGAAGTAGCAAACGAGCGTGCAGTCCACCGCTGCTGATGGTAAGTGATCATTGCCACCCATAGACCTTTGTAATAAATCCTACATAACATCGGTCTTATCTGACAAACGGTTGGTACCGCTGAGGACTAAGTTGGAATGCCTCGGATACGTATGTATGTCTCCCTTATCTTATAGGCCAAAACACAACGCTTTCTACACTCATAGCCCCCCAGAGTAGGATTTTCTCCTTTGTCATGGTTGCCATGGACACAGAAAGACGAATACATTAACACCCAGACCCAGAACAGAAATCTAAGCTCATCATTCACATTTCTGTCTGGCCGGGGATCGAACCCGGGACCCACTGCGTGTCTGACCGATTTGGTGACCGCTCCGCAATGTGGATCGTCACATATAACACTGTATTATTAGGCAGGGCGTAACACTGGTATTATTAGGCAGAAATATGTAGTTGTGGCGGTGGTGCTTCTTGAGTAGAACCACAAAGTATACCCTGATAAAGTAGATATAAAGTTTTTCCCTTAATAGGATAATTAATTACATGAGATCATGCTTCATACCAATTAATTAGTAAAATAGGTACTATAGATAAATGTATTAAGCTAATTCTCAATCTATGATTAACAGAGAACCTACTTGTACTTATCGATAAACACCTTTCAACTGTTTCCAAAATCTAAAATAGGTTTCCTTAGAAAATCACATTCATAGTATTGGCCTAAATATTAGGTATCATTTATTTTATTCTTAATTGACCTACACTTACCTCTTAGCATTTAGAAACATTAGCGTTACGACAAAATAATATTCCCAGGAACAAATGGCCCACGCCTTCATCGTGGTGTTGGTAAGCGAATTCACGCACCCTTAACAAATAAACATATACGTTCGAATAAATCAAGCCGAAGTGCGTTATTACTCGTGTCACCACACGGTCTTTTTTAGACGGACTAAAATAATAAACGCTTTTTACACTCATAGCCCACAGTAGGATTTTCTCCTGTGTCGTGGGTGCCATTGGCACACAAAGACGAATACGCAAACACCCAGAACCAGAACAGAAATCTAATTTCATCATTCACATTTTTGTCAGATCGGTATGGCGACCGCTCCGCCACGCGGGTCGTCATAGATAGAACGAATACTTTTGAAGTGAAACTTTTGAATCGTCGTGATTTGAAACTCGATTTAGGGGTCGTCCATTAATCACGTGATGTTTTTTTGGCATTTTATAACCCCCCTCCCCCTTGGTGATTTAAGATTATCCCCCTCTCCTCATATATTGTACGTGTAATTTTTTGTACCTACAAAGAACGTTATTTTTTAATATTTTTAAAATACAAGGTATAAGCATCATCTAATTTCATTATAGATAATTAAAGCCTATAATAGTAATATTTAGAGGTATAGAAAGTTTGACTGACATAAAATAACAAACTTAACGCCGCTTTTCGGTTAAATAATCGTGTGTTTGTTAAAAAATAAATGCACGTTATATATTTCTATACCCCACACGCCCCCCTGGTGATATTTCGTGATTTTTTATGGACCCCTACTCCTCCTTTCAAGACTCACGTGTTTAATGGACAGCCCCTTAACGAAAATACTTGGCCAGCGCGGTGGACAATCACCTGCATCTCTCAATCTGAAACCCGTGCCCAGCAGTGGAACAATAATGGGTTGACGACGACGAATCTGTTTTCCGAAAGTCCCATTTCTAAAAACCCATGGTAATACTACTTATACCCAAAAACTGGCTGGAAGTGGTGTTTTCGCCGCGCTTTATTAAGTGAGGTCAGATGTTATCGCACGTGGTCACATACTAATGTACACACGTAAAGGTAATTCGCCGTGATGTATGGCGCACGCGAGGGGGACTGAAAGTTTGAGAAACGCTAGTCGTTATTTGTAGCTTGAGAGATTGGAAAACGCTAAATTATAGCCATTTATTCTACTATAAGTGGTTTCTGGGACGTACTTTTGGTGATTGGAATCATTGAAGATTTTGGATTGATTTTTGGAATAATAGTAGGAGTAGGAACAGTGTAGTTCTACCAGACAGGTACCATTGTCATATCTTTTTCTAGCATAACTTGGATGACGACTAATTATTGGTTCTAAGGCCGCTCTATGCCTCAGAAGTCAGAACTCCTTTTGTATGGACTATGGAGTGCAGTTTCTCATAGACACCTGTAATTAGCTCAGATTGGGATATGGTTAAGTCAGTGAGGTCAGTCATAACTTAGTCAAGTTAGAATGTCTGGGGTAAGCCTATTTAATTCTTAACCTTATGTTCTTTACGAACATGAAACCAGAACATTGCAGCAGTTGAGGATGGTAGAATCCTTTATGTTCGACTCCGGAAGCACCAACGGAACACCTATTTCTGCCTAATAATAGCAGTGTTAGGCGTTGCTGTATTTTGGTGTGGTAAAGATATACTTATCGAGGCGCTACAAAATATACCTCAAGAGTATCGACGCATCTGTGGCTAACCTCAGGTAAGATTTAATCTTATCTGTTTGATTATCGGGTTGATTACAGGTGTCCGAGGGTGGCAGGAGGCACTTATCATCAGATGGACTGCATGCCTGTTTGACACTTCAATATTTTAAACAATTCTTATAGATAACATACGTACGTATGCCAAGTTTACAAGTTTTCGAGCAATGTATATAATATATCTAAACGAGCAACTCTTGTGCATATTGTATATACCTATATATACATATGTATCAGAATTTTCATGAAAATTACACAGTAGAGATTTTTCGACTCAAGCAATCGATTTATTAAGGTTCCAGGCCCGAGAAAAGGTTGGTTTCCTAGAAATAGACATTTGGCATCAGCGCCATCTATAACGTTACGTAACGTAAAAAAACTGTACGGAGCTCGGTCAACCAGGTACTCTATTTTTATTTACTAGTAGATGTACATTTTAACATTTATAACTCTAATACATTATAATCGAAATAAAAGTTTGTAAAAACAGGAAAAGAGAGAGAAAAGTGGGTATTTATTTGTTTCCCACAGAGTTGAACCCCTACACATGCACCGAGGTGCACTGAGGGGCGGCGAGGCGAGAGAAATGAATATTTCGGCCCTACGTGAACGCTGTCTTGGACTTGAGTAGTGTTCGCACAGAGTAAACGTCGCACAGACAGATTTTAAAAATAAAGATAAAACATACAAGATGA
This sequence comes from Cecropterus toxeus, assembly GCA_018249875.1. Classification (NCBI taxonomy): domain Eukaryota; kingdom Metazoa; phylum Arthropoda; class Insecta; order Lepidoptera; family Hesperiidae; genus Cecropterus; species Cecropterus toxeus. The sequence continues at coordinate 1,593 of DWNE01001783.1, read as the reverse complement.
ATCGATAATCTCTAATCTTGAGAAAGTCGATTAAAATGCTTCATAATATATTTTATTTAACTTAGATTTATTGCCATCCTATAGTGAAGATAAAGGTAATGTTTTTCAAGCGTTTGTACGTATGTCCATATCTTTGGCGCGCTTTAAAATCTAAACGGCTTGATTAGTTTTTAATTGTGGGGGTGGCACGGGTTGAATAATTTATAAAATGCATAAAAAATACAGAAATACTGAAACTGAACGATTGTACGAGCAGCATCTTATAATATATAATTCCTTTAAGTATATTTTGTAATATTATAGCAGGTAGGTATGTTGCCTTTCCATTTTCAGATTATCATTTTAAGTGATTGCGTTTTTGTTCTTACATACAAAATTATTATTTTCTTGACTACTATAATGGGTAGAGCCTACCTATCCGATTAAAATTTTTCTTAATTAACGCTGCCTAACAGGTATTTTTCCCTCTACCGATTTACGCTCTGTGGAATCTTCCATGCATGCGATGTTCATATCACTGGCTGGTGTTCGTTGAAGGCTGAAAACTGAAAAAAGCGAGCGCACGTCGGCACTTGTCTGGCAAGTTGTACAAGCTGGCACTTAGATTAGTTTGCGAGTTCCGCACTTCGGAGTTGCGATAGATGTATAGCAGATGAAGTATGCAAGTCAAGTATGCAAGAAGTTGGATGTCTATTTTTTTGCATGCAACCAGTTCTATATTTAAATTCGATTCTGTCAATATTAATTTAAAATTGTTTGTGTGAATATTGTTCAGTGTTTTACAAATGATAATATTGTAAGTCTGTGGTTTCGGATATTTTTATTTTATCTGTTACTAAACGTTACCCGCGAAAATTTTCCTTACATTTTATATTTTTAAATAGAATAGAATAGAGAAAACAATAATAAGAGTAACAAAAAACCATACAATGGTTTGATTTACGGGAATATCACGTATGATAACATAATTATTAGCTTACACACGTTTTTAATTTTAAGATTAAAAACAACCTTATTTTAAATAAATAATTGTATACTCCGTCTCAAAGTCGAATTACAGTTACAGAATACAGAGTAACGGAGGTGTGCAATTTAAATCATCAGTTCCGTTGGCACACGCTGACGTACTCGTACATTGTGGTTGTCTAGCATAGACAACATAGATCGCGGGCGCGCGGTAATGAATCAGATGTGTATCGGCCGACGTGTGAGAACATACGGCCAAAATACTGGCCGTAAATATCGGCTCGCGTGCGCTTCGATTTAAACTTCGAACGAGATAGAATTGTCTATTTATTATTTTTTAAATTTAATATAACATAACACGATATTCGGCCTCAATACGATTTCATGCATGTTTTTGTATTTTTGATATTACAAAATTAAAACATTAAAATTGTGTACATATCGATACTTTTATTTAAATATAGGCGGACACGTAAGTATTACCAAAATAATAAGTATAATAGATTAGTAATACGTTACCCTTACTACACTTAATCTAATTAAGAATCGCATTCGAAACTTTTTACATAAGTGTTTTGACTAATTTGGTGTAAGTTGTGGTTGCCTATAATTGGAAAGGCACCAAGT